>JAOEHY010022352.1:1251-25177 GCA_025447955.1 Psilopsiagon aurifrons
AAGGCTGCTATGAGGTCTCCACGCAGCCTTCTCTTCTCCAGGCTGAACAGCCCCAACTTTCTCAGCCTATTTTCATATGGGAGGTGCATGCATCTATATAGATTAAAGTTCCTGTATATATATGCATATATAGCAACAACAGATTCCTCTACTTGCCTATTGTTAGTAGAGCTTTAGCTGTGCTATAGCAGAAATTTGTTCTCCCTTTGCTGTTTAGTGTGAGAATGAACCCTGAATGGTTTTCTTTTTTTAAAGAAAGTGCTATTGCCTCATCTTTCCAGAGAGAGTAAGCTTCATCGTGAAAGACCCGTATATGTTCTCCCTTATGGCTGCATGTTGCCACAGGTGCCTCATTTTAGACTATCTGTCCTAGATAACCGTTATGTGCCTCTGGGCAAACCAGGGAACAGGATTAATGAGAAGGTCTACAGGAGGAGATGTAACTGTCATCAGCCCTAGAAACATGGTAGAAATACCTCGATGTATAGATCTGTCTCTGTAGTTTAGGAGACTGGTGGTGGAAGAGACAAATGTTTTGCAGTCTACATCTAAAGGTCCACTGAGTTAAGTTAGTTCAAAGGCATCTTGAAAGGGACTGAGTGACTGATTGTTAGAGACGAGATTTATAGGGGAAGGTGGTAGTTTTATTAGATGAACTAATAAAGTTAGTTTGAAGAAATTTTAAGGAAAATGAATCCTTAGACCCCAGTGAAATTAATTAAAGCTGTAATGGTCTGTTTCTCAAAATCAGACCATATTGTTGCAGATTTAGGGAAAGACATATTCAGAGAGAATATGCTTTAGGGCAAATGCTTTCCAGCCTAAGGACTGTGGACAATATGGTGCCCTTGAGATCCTTGCTATTGGTAAGAAGAAATGAAAAATAAGGGAAATGCCTTAGTGAAGTATATTATTTTTGTAGAAGGGCACGTTTTAACCACAGTTCAAAAAAAAATGCAATTCTCATCATATTTCATTTTTCTGCTTTTCATATGCAGACAATAATCAGTATTTCTATTTGCTTTGTCTAGCTGACATTCAGATTACACTTACTAAAGGGTATCAAAATAGAAGGGGCATCTTTGTTGCCCAGTGCCATTGGAAAATACTACATAGTAAGTGTGGCATTCTCAGTTGGTGGTGAGAGCAGAATCAGTGTTTCAGTATGTTAGTATGCAGTCTTCTCCCCTCTTCCAAGTACTGGTTATGCAATTTGTATATCCTGAAATGGAGAATTTAGGAAGGCCATCATTTCTCAAAGAGCAGTCATGAGATCTATCTGTGACTTTTTATCAAGAATGGTATTCAGAAAGGAATGTCAAAAAAAAGGAAAGAAAATTACTTCATATTGCAGTTGTGTCAATCTTAAATTTAAATATAGCTTTTTCCTGGTCATGGTTATAAACTCAAAAAACAAATTTCCAAACCTTCTAATACGAAGTGATATCTAGAAGCTATATACTATCACTAAGTAACCAAAAATATTGGGTGGTTAGTGTAGGAAATTTCGTAGACAAGGTTGTAAGTATATGCTGTGCTACTTTTTTCTCTGTTATCATTTGTTTGCTCGTGATTTCTCGCTTTACTGTTCTGTTACCTATGTTTGGTAAAAGCATATACTTTAAAATGAGATAATGGTATCTATATTATCATGTATCTGTTCCTTAGCACTTTTTCATCCGTACATCTCAAAGCTCTTTGCTGAAGACTGGTGTCACTATCCCCATGGAATTTCTCAGGGAAAGGAAGCACTGGGGCACTAGACTGACTTTGCATCAGGCATGAGGTTATCAGGACAAGACATGGGATCTGATGTGTCTATGAGAATACTGCTTAATTGCTTAATTTTTTTGCACTTTTAAGATTTTTGGGAAGGTACAGGATATTCCAAAATGTTGCTTGATGTGGGGTGTTTTTGTGGGTGGCTTTTTTGTCTGCAAACTGGTGAGCTTTAAACCAGCAAGGTCAGGCTGGTGTGACCTGAAATTCTGTGTATCACTTGAGTTTGTAATAAATGGTGGTGGTTTCAGTTTGGCTCTTACCATTCATTTTTGAGTTTTCTTACGTCTGAAGCTTGGAGGAAAACAGAAGAATATGGAAAAAAAAGCTGGCAGAAAGAGTGATTGGGGATTAAAAATACCCAAGCCCCACTCAACTTTATAGTATACTTTTCTGTTGGATAAAGAAAGTGCAAGCAGTATGCAAGTGAATCGAAACTATTCAGTAGAGAATTCTGTGTTCTCAGTTCATGTCATGAAGGAAATGAAGAGAGAGAGCATGTTATGACAACTCTGTCAGGCGGTGACTGATTTTTAACTTATTTTACATTTCATTTTATTTTTTTTGCTGCATTTGAATTGAGACCTTCGAATCTACATTCCTATGAAAACCAGTTTCTCAAAGAGTTGACTTGACTGTAGAACACTGGGCTGAAATGAGAAACGCGTGCTTGGCTTTTGGCTAATACATCATGTAGTGCTGAGATGATGCTCCTGTCCAGCTGGAAATATTCACTTCATTGTTCATCCATCGTGATCAGGATGTGTCATGGGGGTTGCCCCGTTTGTTCTGTTTTTGTTTTGCTCCTTTTGTCTGCATGGTTAAATAGTTGTAAGTGCATAAACGATAACTGTGGCTTTATCCCGATTCATATGTCCGTGCAGTATTTTTATCTGTAACACTATTTTAGGGGGAGGAGAGGAGAATCCTAATTCTGAATCCTAGTCTAGCTTCCACGGGGTTTGCATCCTACTCCCTTTTCTTCTCCAGGCTATCACATTTATCTCCTTTCTTCAGGGGTTTGATTGTCATATTTGTTTTTCAGCTTAGCGATGCAGATAGATGATTACTGCATGCTATTTAGGGGACTGTGGTATCTGATGGATTAAGCATAAATCTGTCTGGGAGTATTGTGGTTTCTGAGGGTGATGTACTGTTCAGCATTAGGAAAATTCACTTAACCACACACCCCAAAAGGTAGAGCGGTGTATTAGTTAACAACATACTAACATCAATTGATGATGAAATGCTAATTGGAATGTGGCAATTTATAGGTTTTGTATGCTTTTGGGTATGAAGACATGTAAGATAAATTCTAGGCATGATTTTAGGGTTAGCTCCTATCATTAATATGGTACCATTGGTAAAGTTTTTGTCTTTACTGTAATTTTTCCGTGTTCTAACTACCATAATGAGCAGTTGGAGCATAACAATATTGTTTTTCATGAATGTATGAACTATTTCTGTGAAACACTCTCCCACTGCAAAATAGGTACAGTACTTCATAACTTAGTTATGGTTTTGCAGTTTATGTATTTGTGTGTGTTTATATAATACTTTAATACTATAGATACATTTGTTGTCAGAGAAGAATTACTTTAATTTCTTGATGTGAAGGCCTTTTCAACTCACTGGAGGGGAGATTGATTGGTGGATATTTTTTATTAAGAAATAAATATCTCTGCCTAATTCTCTTTATTAATTTTTCATTTTCAAGGAGCACATATTTTTAAGAAGTGTGAAAATTATTAATTTTGATTTTATGAAAAAGCTGGACCAAAAAGAGAGCAGGGAACAGACTCACCCAAATTTATTTCCTCTGCTCAGTTTTGATAATAAAAAGAGAAATTTACAGCCAAAGTAAATGAGTGATTTCCCCTACAATGGAAATACTGATAAATCCTTATTTCTGCAGGGTACTGTATGAGGTATTGGTATTAACAGTTTGAATGATGTCCTGTGTGTGTTCATTAGTGGATTAATACCAAAGGAAGGAAGCAGTGCACAGTTGGATAGGGTAAAAATAGAAGGAAAAGAATCCCAAACTGAGCAAATTATAAACGTATGGCCTGTGTCAAATTTATGCAACAGATGAGTTTGATTTATTGTAGAGTATTGTTGATAACTAGCATAGATCTATAACTTAGTTGCCCACCATTGTGTAGTATTAAGAAGTTAGCAAAAGTGTCAGTGATTAAATACTTCTGTCAGATGTAGGACCTAAGAAAACTTCAGTGGTAAACTCTTTAACCTTTTACTTTACAAATTCTTACATGCTTTAATCCTTTAGGCTGGGAGTTGATGCATTTTCCTTGTGCTTTTGAAAGAAGAGATTCATATACTACTCTGGTGCACTTAATTAGTAGCAAAGCAGCTTTTGTTATGCTTTGTAATATTATGTAGCAGTGCAACTAAAAGAGGAGGGAAATTGCAGGTAAACACAAATAAAAAAGGAAGCGATTAGACTATATGAAAATTGTTTAGATTGTGATGGAAGTTTCTGTAATCTGCTCTTGGCAGTAAGTAGAGTAAGTAAGTAAGTAGAGTTTAATTATTAATGCCAAAAAAGGAGGCTGAACATGGAAGGGAGGGAATTTTTCTACTTGTTACCACTTATGATTTTCTAAAAGCTATACATATGGGTCCACTTGGTCTGGACTTATAGGCAAGTTGGTCTCTAGCCAGATGCTCCATCTCCTTGAGCTCACACCTCTCTATAGAGCTCTAATGTCCCCCTGAAGAGTACTTTTTTTCCTCTTTTAAACTCTCTAATTTAGATTTGGCAGTTGAAGCATGATGGCGATTGAATGTTTTGAGAACGAGCAATAAATAAAGCTTTAAGGCTTCCATTGTTTTGTCTCTCAGTTGCTGCGTTATGCAGTTGCATAAGCATCCGTAGGCTAATGTAGTGGAAATCAGATTGGATTACATCTGCTAAGGTCACATTTTGGTTAAGATTTCTTTCTTTTTTTTCTTTTTTCTTTTTTTTTTTTGGTGGGGGTGTGGTGGTTTTTTTTGTTTGTTTGTTTTGTTTGGTTTTTTTTGTCTTTTTTTTCTCCAAAGCTGCACCTATCCTCATTTGTATCATAAATAGAGAAATATAAAGGAGGAGTGCTTTATTTTATGAGACAATGTCCAACAAGGAATTGATTGAATGAAGAAGGTGGAGTGGCTAATCTGAACAGCATACTTAATGAAACATGATTTCTTCCCTCTGCTCCCCACCATATGAATACTATGTAATCCTCCTCTCTTCTTGCACCATGGTAACCTGTTGTTGTGCCTCTGCCTGCTCAATGTTTGATCTGCATGTCATATGGTTCTTTCAAACTGTGTAAGCCCCAGTCAGCCACAGAGATTTGGGCCTCTTTGTCAAAGCAACCTACCAAGGAAAAAAGCCACTATATTATGGAAAACACAGGATATCTCTAAGGTGACAGTATACTCTCTGCCCTCCTGCAGAGCTTTGAAGGCAGCAAAGGAGCGCGTCTGGGTTTTGTGACTGCATGTAGTGAAGGTAGCTGGGTGCCAGACTGACTTCCAACATCCCAAACCTGATATTGGGGTTGTAACCATTACGGAAGTTGTTTGCATAATGCAGAGCCAGGGCTGATGGAAAGCATGTGTAGATCACTGTAGACATTAAGTGTGTGTATGAAAGGCTGGAGGTTTTCTGGTTAGTTTTCTTTTTCTTCCCCACTTGCGTACAGTATAGTTTGGCCATGTATATATCCAGAAGCTGGGAAGTGCTGAGATAATATGTCTGCAAAGTAATACACATGAAATAGCATTCAACTAACATCAGATCACAAAACTGGGCACATGCAAATTATTCCACGTTCTGCCATGTAATCTCTAATCTGTTTGTAGATTCTCATGAAGAAGCCCAGAAATACCTATTAAAGATACCTGGTGCAATAGAATTTTATCTGTTTCATGTTCAAGATCAAAACTGGGAATCATTAGGTTCCTTCTTCCTTAATGTTCTCTAGAATACTCTAATGTACTTATTAAACCCCAAAGGGTAAATGTTAAGTATTATTGCTTTATTATTATTATTAAAAGCTTGGATCATTTTCCCAAATATTTGGACTCCATAAAGCTTGCAAACCATACAGAGAATTTCATAATGTACGTACTTGTAAAGTTTTTGACCTTTTCTTCTTCTGATTGCACTGTAACAACCATTCTTACAGTGTTCTGGGAATTCTTTCTCATTTTATTTAGAAGGAAATGCACATTAATTTTGAAAGGAAGGGAAGATATGTGCCTTGTCTGAAATTCCAGAAACAGTTCAAATCAAGGCTTGACTGAGAATTTTTGTTTCCCTTGTTCTTCCTTTCCTTTCAGGAGTCTAGTTCATCTGAAACCCAGGTTAGAGTTGGAAGAAATTAAGGCAGCAGGGGGATGCAACTGTCCTACAATAGGGGGAAGTTAGGTCAAATATGTGCTATTACATTTCCCCATGCATTGTGCAAGCAAATACAGCCTTCATGCGTTCCACACTTTCTATCGCTCAACAGGTACCACCTAAGGAATGAAGTGTGTATTTTCAGTGTTTTGCTTTGTTCCTTCTTTAGCCAGCATTGCCTGTGCTTTCATGGTTGTGTTCTTGTAGAAAATGTTTGTAGTTTGATTGTGCCATCTCTTCTGCTTTTAGCCACTGTGGACCCTGGAGTGTTCTGAGCCTCTTGAGATTAATTATATTACACAGCTACAAATCCTGTTAGAGACTAAAACTGCTTTAAGTGAAAAAAGTTCAAATTTGTTTTTTTTTTTTTTTCCTGACAAGAAAGCCGCTGGCAAAAGAAGTGACAGTAAACTTCATAAGTGTTTCATTCTAACGTGCCATGGGGATGCTTTTATTCTCCAGGGCAGCCATTTTGTGGTTTCCCTTTCAAAGGAACTAAGCGAAACAATATAAAGATGCACTGTTTGAAGTAAGCATGTCTGCAGAGGGAGCTACTATTCAATAATTGGTGGTTTGTGTGGTTTTGCCAGCCCTTTTTTCTCAAGCCCTAAATCTAAGTCTTCATTGGCATCCCATCTTTGTCTGGGACAGATTTTCCTTTCATATTTCTTTGTCATGGTGTAGATCTGACCACAGGAAGTTTTGCCACCTATGGGCTTGACCTGTATTTCAGTAACACTAATGACTGGTAGTGACCAAGTGAATGAGGTGAAAGCTTCAGCTATGTCAGAAGACATCTGGTCATTGGCATGTGACAGGACTGTGTTTACTCCTAAGTGTTGTAATCATAGAGGTGAGGTACAGAGTAAGAAAACTACAGGATGCATAATGGTGAAATGTATGCTATGCTGTCAGGTAAATTGACATTTCCTTTATTTCAAGATTAAAGGAAAATGGGCAGGACCAGAGGTATCCTGATATTTTTATTGTTTCTATGCTTGATTATTTAAGGAAAGAAAACCTCATTGTTCTAATACATTCCAATGATTTTTATAGTCCATAAGATTCTCCTCTGTATGTGGAACGACTGTGAGAAATCAGCAAACCTATTAATTTTCATTTTGAGGTTTTACAGTTGCCTAGGAAAGATGAATTGATGGATGTAGACTACCACTGTTGAACAGAAGATGAGGGGAAAATAATGTTTAAAAGTGATCCCAGGCCTCAGAAAAGCTCCAACTTTACTGTCTGAACCCTGTGCACATAAATAATAAGCTTTTGTTAAAGCCCCAAGGCTTCTAGGTAAAAACTGCAAATCCTGATAAATTAGTCGTAATACATAGTCCTCAGAATAGATGACTACAGACTTGGAACTGAGACATTTTAGCAGTCCATTAGCCATTTTCTTGAATTCAGAGGAAAAGTGCATCAGTCTCAAAATAATATACTATGAATATTTCTTAATGTGAGAGATTTTATTTCACGCTTTGGAAATGGCTTTGAAGAATGCTGGTATCAGCCCTTACTTTGGCTGCTGGACTCTGTGCTATCCTGGCAGGATCTTATTTTGTTCCTACTGTATGCAGAATCTTCTACCTCCTTTTTTTCTTAACTGAGAATCTTCTAGTACAGCACTAAGCAAAGTGGTGAACATCTGGCTCGTGTGTTTTGTTCTTCTCTTGAGGAAGAGATTTCTATCTTAAGAGTAATGTATAATTTCATAATTTTGCTTTTGGATGTGTTTATATTTCTTTAGGTGTATCTTGGGGAGGAAACCTCCAAGATGTTTGTATTGTATTGGAAAGTGGTGAAAAGGACTGGAGTGTTTAGTTCTGCAGAGTGACTATATAGCTTCCACTGACTGACACTCCTGCAAACTTCAGGTTGTAACTAATTCTCTGGATCTGCTGGATGCTGCTTCATGCAAGAAGTATGTACAGGTACAGATCTTAGGGCAGTCTAGAGCAATGGAAACCCATGGCTTTTGTGCTATAGACAGAAGACGAGGAAAAGTAGCATAAATAATCTTCAGAATATCATTTAGGTTCTACTTAGGCTGATAAAAATGATCACAAGTTGTGGAGCTGACTCACTAGCTGGCTGTTTCAAGATGGTTCTGCTTCTTTAAATGTCACTGCAGTTTTTACAGCAAACTTTGCATAGCAAGAGCATCTGATCCACTTTTTAACTGGCTGCCAGTTGTACTTAGGATTATACTATGTATGTTTCTGTATGTGTTGCCCTCTGAATGGGGAAGAATTTATGAGGTGAAGTTAGGGATAAAAGAAAACCTAGTCACCGTTTTATTCAATGGTATGCAGTATGGAACACAATGCTAACAGTGGCCTCAAGTAGCTGCATTTAATAGTGTAGTAATGAAAATGTAGCTTTGCTGACAGGTATGACACCGCAGCTCATCTAGTGTATGATGTGAAAATACTCTTTAACTGGTGAGGACATGGCCCTCCATGGGTGTCTTAAGCAGCTGAATTTCAGAAGACTGCTGTTTTATATTGTATGCTGTACATATATTATGTATATTGAAAAATATGTTTATATTGTGGTTCAGAAAAGTTCTGACATACCAAATATCACCCCTTAAGGGCTATTTCATAAAATGCTGATCTCCTGTTTTACTTTACATAAACCCTTTTCTGCCCGGGCGTGGTTCAATTTCTGACAAATTACAGTAGGTAATCTGGGAGCTTGCATGATAGGCAGAGGGTTAGAAGGTAAGAAAGAAGTAGCATCCAAACCAAAGGGACTAAAAAGATTCAAGGGTAGAGTCAGGAGAATGGGGGAAGAGATATTCCCTGCAAACTTTGTTGGTTGTTTCATAAATACTGTGTCAGTGCAGTAAAAGTGGCTTTCATGGGTTTAAGAATGGGTCTTAAAACAATGCATGCTTCTAGAGGAGAGGTGTCTACTGCAAAAGTTTATCATAAGCCACTTGCATCTCAAGAATAAATATGGAGTGGCCTATAAAGATAAAAGTTTGTCTTCTTTGAGCTGCTGTACTGTTGCCAGATAACCTGATTTATACTATTGGAAACTACAGCTGGTCTGTTCTATTATTTCCTTTAACTGAAGTTCGTATATTGAAGTCATTGTTTCCCTTAAATTGTGATTGATTTATGATCATATGATTTCATAAAGGCAAATAATTACTGTATTTTTAAAAATAATATTAAAAAACCAAATAAATTCTTGTTACTGTCCTTTGTGTCCTGAAGGCAGGAACAAAAGAGTTTTACAGTATTTTATTTAAGTAGCATAGAGACTGAATGATGTTTACCTGTTTTTCTAAAGTTCATTTTGCAGGCATTGTGGCTATATCCGCAAATCATCCATGTTTGCCTTTTCAGAATGTGATTATTGCTCATAAAAACAGTTTTAATTGAATGCTTATGTCATGAATGGCTTGTAGCATGCTTAAAACTACATGCTTCTATTTATATGACTATAGTTTATTTTTTAGAGCTCCCTGTACAACAATACTGGGAAATTACCAAAGGTTTTCTGCTATTCAGCTGGGTGATTTAAAAAGATATTGCTGTTATATTGGACTATTGGCATTGTTGCTTAGAAATAAAACCTTAAGAAAATTATCCCTTCCCCCTTTCAAACAAAGCCACATCTAAAAAGGTCACGAAAGGAAACACACAATTCAGATAATCTCCTTGCTGTATCTGAAATTAACTTGGACACAAATGTTTCAATTCATAGTAGTTTGATCTGGCGTAATACATACATTTAACAAAATCCTGGTTTGTATTGCTTCTATAAACACTCACGTCTGAGAAAAGCATGTTGGCTTGTCTGCCATGTACTTGCATCAGAAACCTCTGAGCCAGTGCTTAGAAAGCAGAAGTCTGATGCTCAGGGACCTAAATTAACTCTTCTATCTTTTGGCTCAACTTTTCTTATCCTTTTCCCTGCCTTTTGAATGGCAAATCTATTTGTGGTTTTCTCAATTTAAGCTGCTGTGGATAATTATTAAACTTTGTTCTGGCTGTATTTAAAGATGAGACGATTCAACACTGTTCATTATGGCTCGTTTCTGGGCCACACTGTAGCCATTAAATTTCTTAGATGCTATCTGCAAAATCACCAGCATCATTCATGCACCATGACTACAGTGATCCCTCCTGCCTGCTGTTTGCCAGGCATTAGCCCACCTGCCTGTAAAGGGAAATGGCTTTGGCATGATCAGAGTCTTTATGGAAGGTCAAGAACAATCAATCTTGTTCCTTCTTTTGCCAAAAGCAGTTCCCCCTTTATCTGCAAATAGCATTATCAAAGAATGAATTGTTTCCTCTGAATCACAGCTATCACTGCGATAGCTGTTTTATATATCCCAGAGGTGAGGTTTATCTTGCTTCTGATTCTGTGCATCCCAACAAATTAAGGTTGTAAGAAGTGTAACTAGGTTTACTTTAGAAAATAATTAGCAGCTACTTTTCTATTTCCTGCTAATTATCCTAATGAAGTGGGACACAATAACCGGAATAATACCTACTAGTCGGGCAGTGAGCTCTGAGAATGTGGAGGATTATATTCAGCCTTTTGAGTTTGTCTTTACAGTTTAATTTGCACCTGTCATAAAGCGGCAAATATTGCTGTATAAGGGTTTTTTATATGTTTTGTTAAATAAATGCCTGTCCACAATCCTGCCTTTCTGTCATTTCTAAAGATGGAGGATTTAATCTTGTGAGCATCTTACTCTGTGCAGGTCTGTTGTTCACCGTAGCTGTTACATTTGGTAGTGAGTGCAGAATTGTTCCCATATGCCCTCAGCTAGGACATAATCATGGCCTTTATGAAAGTTTAAGTAGCAGTCATACCTCTGAAGTGAAGTGATGGGAGCAACAGATCAGTAACTAATGAAAGAATTATCATAGACTGCAAGGATAGATTCATGGAGCGATATAAACCCATACTTGCTTAGAGATGTTTCTGAGGATAGGGGGCAGAAGTAAAATAAGTGTTTTCTATGCTGCTTCCAAAATGTAGAAGTACTGCTTTAGTAGTACTCTGTTATATTTCTGTGAAGCTGAGTTGAAGGGCAAAACTTAAGGTAAAAAGCCCCACAACAACTTATTCCTATGTTTGTAAGGCATGGGTTTATTATGTGGCCTCCTTTAAAACCCCAATGAAGTGATGAGCCTTCTGAAACTGATGGCCTGAAGCAGGCAGCCTGTGCAGGGGTAGGGTAGGCAGCAGCCGAGACCCGCTCATTTCAGGCTTTTGAAAAAGGGTAGATGTTGGCAATCTACCGTATTTCTTAGAAGGTTTGCAGGAAAGTCATCCATCTGTCTCCCCTTTTCCACCCATTTGCTCTTCTCAAGTCCAGATCCAGTTGTGGGCATGCACAACTGGTGTGGCCAGTCCAGGCTCTGTGCTTAAACACCTTTTGAATTAAGAGCTATGCTTAGAGCCAGCAGCATGCCAAGCAAGCTGACCATGAGAAGGAAGAGCTTTGGATGGAGGCTGGGGCTGGAAGAAATGGCCTAAGAAGTGCCAGGAGGGATTTTTATGCTGGTTGCCTTATACTTGAAGTTGCCTTATATTTGGGCCAGTACGGTAGTTCTGGCTAAAACCATGGGAACGGCCAGAGTCTATAAGGATAAACCATGAGGTGGAGAAGAAAGCACTCAAAATTTGTTTTGGCAGAAATTGGTTAATTAAGTCTGTTCAGCATTACACAAGATCTTAACTTGGCCAACTTACTATCTTTGTTAAATATGTGGCTTCCCAGGAGTAAATCTGGATGCCTTTGTGTTCTTTAACTCATTTTTTTTTTTCATAGGGAAAACAACAACAGAAATTGTGCGGTTATATATATTGGACCAAAGAAATATATATACATTTGCATTTTCCCATAAAAGTCTCTTTTCCAGAAAGCAGTGAATCTATGGCTAGGCTAGAGTTGTTGGTTTAAGGCCCTGTATGGAGGGAAATAGCAGTGTTTTCTTCATGTTACACCTCGTCACCCCCAAAACAGGAATACGGATTTAAACAGCAAAAGCTGAGTGTGATGTATTAATGACTGATTTAAGAACATTGATATATCAAGAACAAGTCAAGACCCTCTTCAGCATCTCAAACATGAGTTTGGACAAATACCCCACATATCCTAGCTTTAGCAGCTTTTGCTAGACCTAGGTTAGCTAATATCAATTCAGGTATTAGTCAGATGACTGAAATAAATTCATTGAGGTTCCTGGCCATATTGTCTGACTCTTGAAAAATTTTTCCTGGAGGAAGGATATGATTCTGGGAAGCAAAATGGGCTTAAAGTATGTATGGAAAGATATAGGAGAGTAGTGTTAAAGACATGCTAGTTTTCTTCTCACTAGTATTATTGTGTAGCTTACCTTTAGCACATAGACTTAACTAGCTTCAGGGGTCTCTTCTTCTTCCCAAATACAGGAATAAATTAATGAAAATACGGAAATAATTTACGTTTTAAGGAAATTAATGGTCCAAGGGGAACTTAACAGCAATTTTCTGTCTAGAAAGACAATTCTAGAGGTAATTTATGAAAATAATTTAGTCAACTCTGAGTTTGTTTTTTGTTTTTAAATTCTGTCTGTTAAAAATAGAGGCACACTCAGTGTGAATAAACAAACGGGAAAAAGTGGTTTTCAAGTAGTCTGTGGGCTTTCCAAATTGGAGAATGTAATGAAGAGGTTATCAGAAAGTAAGCTTTAAAGACTTAGGATATAATTCCCCTGGATTCGCTTGTCCCTCTAGATATGTCAGGAGGCCCAAAGCTGTTCTTTATGCCAGCTATGGATTTTTGTCATCTCAAGGAAAATGTGGGATTTTAACTTTTTCATTTTCCGTGCATGTGGCAGTCATGTATTTTTTTTCCTTCTGCACTCTTCATCTAACAGACTACCACTGCATGCAAACACGTTACATTACTCCGAGTTGCACTATGGGTCAAAAAATCTCAGAATTTGAATATGAATCAGAAGGAGGACAGCAATGCTACTGATTAGTATTATAAAGCTTCTGTCATTACCTTGTACAGTGAGTAGACATTCACGTAGCTGTGTAGGTTTATATGCGGCATACATAGGCATCAATTATCAATCCAGTGCTCTCTTACTATAAAGCTAACCAAAGTCTTAGCCTAGGTTCTGCTTGATTTGACTCAGCTTGAGTCTTCTCCTATTGTAAGTTTTATGCTTTGTTAGTGTGTGTTTGTTTTTAAATCAATTTAGTGCTCAAGTTATTACCAAGAACTTAGAGTAAAAATGAATGCAGTGATATAAGCATAGAATTTCATATATAAATGAAGAAACTGTTCTGGTAATACTCGTGGTTGCAAATGTAAAGGTAATTAATGGCTGCTATACTCTATTTCCCATCTGGTTTTAGCAGTCTCTTTCATTTTCCAAAGTGTGCTAGTATCTAAGAGCTTATTTAGCAAGCTCTAATTTTGGTAATTAATGAAACTATCATTTTCTAGTATACATCTGTGGAGCTTTCTGAATTGTTACCGTGTTGCCATGCTTAGGACAACAGCTTGAGTTAAAGCCAAAGATAGCTTTGAATCATTTTGTATTAAGGTACTAATGAGCTCTGCAGACATTTTAAATACAGTTTTCCCTCTTCAGCCAGGTGTGGCTTAATCCACTCTATTTTCCCATAAGCAATATGATGTCCAATACATAACTTTCTCCTCATACTGCAAAGAATGTTTCCAAAAGGTTAAAGTCATGCTTTTTGCAACACAGAAGAGGCTTTGCTGATTTCTCTTTTCCCCATGTTAGAGTACTCTCCATTTCTACCCTCAAATTCAATAGCCTAACAATACATAGTTTTTCCTTAAAATCTCAGTTTATGAACTATATTAGTTCTTATATTCTGATACATATGTATGTGTTTCCTACTCTTAAACACTGTTTATGAATCAAAGTAAACCAGCTCTTTCTGATGGGGTTTATACTTAAGGTTCATTTTTCTAAATTCTAGCTGTGACAGTGCAAACAAATTATATTCAGATTCCAAGCAAAGAAATGAAATCTTTAATACTGTAGTAAAAGCACTGAAGTCATTACAAATGCATTTATCAGGAATTCATTCCTTTTGACTGATGTGCTAAGTGGAAGCATGTAGGACATTAAAAGGATCATGTATTAAACTTGATAGTATTTACTGCTGCTTCTTAGAGAATGTGTAAGTGTTCTGCTATTGATTTGTTTGTAGCCACATAGTTAAACTGTAGGATTTTTGGTTAGTAAAATCCTTGCACACATACCATGGACTTTGTTGCTTTGCTCCAGCTGCAGGAGAAGGTGCCATCTTTTGCCTCAGTATTTCTTAATCAGTCAGCAAAACATAGATTTGTCCGCACCCAATTGCCAGAAAGTGTCATCTCTGCTATTGGAAGCAGTTAGTTTGTTTTCAGTGGGGATACGTTCAACATTTTTTAGAATTCTCAGTAGCCCTTTGTAGCCCATTCATTTTCATTAGAAAATATTCTAGTTACAGGCTGGCTTCTCTAAGATGTCAACCAAACTCATGCTATGGCTTTAATTGCTGTATTGTGGCAATACTGTGATATTGATCGTGGCAATCACTCCAAGAGTAATGAAATTTGCAGCTCAGATTTTCTCTTGGGGAAGTCTTTATGTTTTGCTTCAGACCAAAGTCATATAAACTTCTGCTTGTTTTAGAATCAGAACATTTTGTGCTGGAAGGGACCTTAAATCCCATCCAGTTCCAACTCCCTGCCATGGGCAGGGACACCTTCCACCAGCCCAGGTTGCTGCAAGCCCCGTCCAGCCTGGCCTTGAGCACTGCCAGGGATGGGGCAGTCACAGCTTCTCTGGGCACCCTGTGCCAGCGCCTCAGCACCCTCACAGGGAAGAACTTCTGCCTAAGATCTCATCTCAGTCTCCCCTCTGTTACTTTAAAGCCATTCCCCTTGTCCTGTCGCAACAGGCCCTTGTGAAAAGTCCTGCTCCAGATTTCTTGTAACACCTTTAGGCACTGGGAGCTTTTCTAAGTTCTCCCCAGGGCCTTTTCTTCAGGCTGAACAGCCTGTCTCAGCCTGTCACCATAGGAAAGGTGTGCTAGCCCTCTGATCATCTTCTTAGTCCTTCTCTGGACATACTCCCATCAGGTCCACATTCTCCTTCTTTTGTGGGCCCCTGAGCTGGATGGGAGTACTCCAGGGGTGTTCTCACCAGAGTGGAGTAGAGGGTGAGAATCTCCTCTCTCAACCTGCTGCTTGCGCTCTGGGGATGCAGCCCAACACACGATTAGTTTCTGGGCTGCAAGTGTACACTTCTGGATCATGTTGATCTTCTTGTCAACCAATGCCCCCAAGTCCTCCTCAGGGCCGCCCGCAGTCCAGCCCCTAGCCTGCCCGTATTTGTGCTTGGGATTGCCCCAACACAGGTGCAGGACCTTGCCCTTGGCCTTGATGAATTTCTTGAGGTTTGCACAGGCTCATCTCTCTGGATGGGATCTCTTTTATCCAGCATGTTAACTGCACCACACAGCTTGGTGTTATTAGCAGACTGAGGTGAGAGTGACTGTCCTGATGTTCCTTGGGTCTTCCTTTTTTCTCTTTTTAAAAACGGGGGTTATATTTCCCCTCTTCCAGTCATTGGGAACTTCACGGGACGGCCAGGAGTTCTCAGATATCACGGGTAGTGGCCTAGCTGCTTAATCAAGCAGTTTCCTAGGGACTCGCTGATGTATTTCATTAGGTCCTATGGACTTACACACCTTCAGGTTCCTTAGATGGCCTGAAGCCTGATATTTTCCTACAGCAGGCAGTTCTTCATTCTCCCCGTTGTCTTGGTATAAACACGTAATTCCACAAAGCACCTGCATCTGCTAAAAATACCTCATTGAAGCAAACAAGACAACAAATCCTTTGGAAGGGTATCTGTTGGAAATTTTCCCAACCGTATTTCCTTTAGTATTGCCATTTAAAAGTTCAAATGTGGAAGAGAAGTTTCTTTAATTCCTTCCCTACCACCCAAGGTGTCCATCCACAGTGACAAATGCATCGTTAAGAGGATCGCATGTACAAGTCAGTATATTCAGAGCACTCAAGATTATCTTCAGAGTACTGAAAATCTTCTTAAGTACCTCCATATATCAGGATGTTATTTAATCAACTACCTGTCTTGAATGAAAGGAATTCCCACCCAAGGAAAAATAACCTCATTTCAGGATTATTTTGTTTAACTGCCATCATTCATATTTTTTTTCCATAGGTACAAGTTTTGTGTCTTGAAATTCAAGGTGAGATGTTTTTCTGTACTTCTGTTTCCCATTGTCAGTGATAATTCTGCTGATAAGAGAATAGCATACCCTTTGGGTGGGGAAACATGTTTGTGTTTCACTAGAAATGTTTGGTTAACAGAAGCACAAGGAACTAAACCACAAAACCTAAAAAGGGAAGTTTAAATGTATTTTTTTATAGGAGCGGATCTGTAATAAAAACAATAAAATCCAGTGTTTAAGCTTTATAGAAATAATTTAATGACCAGCTGCAGCAATAAACACCTTTCCGTTTTGATTGGGTCTTAACTCCTCCATCCAATGATTAATTGCTCCATGAAAGACAAACACATTACATTATACCTTAAGTATAACATCCTGTTTGAAAGATTCCACTAGTGTAGTTTAAATGTTTTTGATCTTGTTCAGACTTTAAAAGGATATTTCAGGAATCCTCCATTTATCATTACTTCTTGCATATACTCAGGCAGGACCAAGGCAATAATTGGCCAGAATTTCCTTTCTCATATTCAGCTTTGGCCTCGCTTGCATCTGTATTCCACTTAGATAGAGTGTAATGTAATATTGTGGTATCAGAACTTGTTTTCATTGGAAACACCTTGGAAAAGTACAGGCTGAAGATTGGATTTTATTTAAATTGTGGGAAAAAGTAGAACTTGATTAAAAAGTTCTGTAACTGCTTTCTGTACAGGGTGAAGCATGTATTATTGTTAAAGCCATACCATTGCAGATAACAGAAGAGCCACTGAGAGAGTGATTTAAAAATGTTTTGGATATAAACTAGGTTTTATCTGATGATCTAAGAGGGAAATAATGATAGTAAAAATCTCTAATTTGCCAACTTCCTCTTCTCAAAGAAGCCTGAGAAAGGGACTTTATTACATTTGCATAAAGAAATCTGTGGCATGGAAAAGGTTGTATCTGTATCAGAAGTTTGAACTTTGTTTGTTTGAATTTCATTTTATTTTACTTTGTGTCACATTTTGCATGTGAGAGCATTACCTGGAGTTTTGTTAAAGCATCTTAGAAGGGTTGAGGTTGGAAGGGGACCTCTTGAAGTCATTTGCTAGTCTGTGTGCTCAAGCAAGGTCACCTAAACCCAGTTTGCGATGTTAATGTCCATCTGGCTCTTAAATCCCCATCCAGGGTGGGAGATGGCACAACCTGGTCCAATGGTCAGCCACCCTCACAGTAAAAAAGTGTTTCCTAATGTTCAGACTGCACCTCCTGTGTTTCAGTTTGTGCCCATTGCCTCTTGTCCTGTCACTGGCCACCACTGAAAAGAGCCTGATTTCACTTCTTTACACTCTCCTGTCATGTATTTATAGACATTGATAAAATTCCCCCTAAGATTTCAGCAGGCTAAGCATTTGCAGCAATCTCTGTTTTTTATCATGAGAGATACTCCAGCCCCTTAATCATCACAGTGATCCTTTGCTGGACTTTCTCCCGTAGCTCTTGTTCAATCTTGAACCAGGGATTGTATTTTGTTTTGGATTAAAACATTTGTTCTGGGATGATGCCTTTTATGAAAAACCAGCACAGTCTAGCACTTCTTCCTTTAATGTTTTCTCTCATGAGCCTGTCCAGAGAAGCAATAAATTCCTGAATTGAAACAGGGCAAAGGCAAGTGCATCTCTGGCTTTGAATACTGTTGAGAAGACATGTCAATGGTTAATGCACATTACTTTGCAAAGCCAGTAGTTTTTGCTTGCTTGCTGCATTTTCCCATAGCCACCTGAGACCCCAGAGGGAGTGGGACTTGACAGAAATGTTTACGAACTCAGAAAAATGAGGCGCTAATACCAAGATCCAGACCCTAGCTAGGTGACAGCATCCTATTGGAAGGGAAAGGTGGCAGCTTTAAGGTCTATGAAGAAGTCTAGAGCTTAATGGTAGTGTTCAGTTACCATCCAGTCCCAGGAAGCTGGATGTAGTCACTTTGGCCACTGGGAGAAATAGCTCAGACTGAAATAAATCTCCCTTCTCGTTTCATGATCTGAAAGGAACAACTTGATGGACCTAATGTAAATTGCAACTAGGTGAAATCAACCATGTTAAGGCTTGTGGAGTGTATAGTAAGGGTAATGTAAAATGAAAATCAGATTCTTTATGCCTTGAAGTACAATGTTTTTAGAGCCAAAGATCTAATGTTAGGGTATAACTGAATAACTTTTATTGTTAGACATTAAAAAAAATTGTGTAAATTTACTGGTTTTTTTTCACCCACGAATGTAAGTGTCATTTGTCTGCTTCATCTGGAAGAGCCAGTTAAGCAATACAAACATGAACTGAGCTATTTGATTAAAGTGCTCATTTACATCTTCAAACAGGGAAATCTCAGTCAGACATTTAAATGAAGTTCAAGACAACTAGCAAAACAATTTTTTACTCTTCTCTTGTGTTTGGTGACAGATCTGGCCCCATTTAAGTCAAGGAGTATGATAGCAAACTACTCAGTTTTAGTACTTCTCAAGGGAATAGCTGTCAGAAATTTAGCTACTTGTACAAACTCCTTGTTGATAGCAGCTGTTTATTGGTTCCCATCACAAGTGCAGCATTATTTGGGATTTCTGAAATAGGAGAAGCAATGTGAAACATTCAGTTAAAGCAGAGGCAAAATACAGTTTAAATACGCATACAGGACTGTAGGAAAACAATCAAATACAATGCAAATGTGTGTATTTGTTCTCTCATTGCTTTATTTAGTGCTTGGTGTTGCAGGTATGAAATAGTGTGTCTGTGGAGATAGTATACCACTCAGAAAGCATTTCACTGAGTTTTGGTACACATTCGTATTACTACTTGCAAAATGATCCTGCAGGATACAGTATCCTCTGTTGAAGAAGGGTTAAAATAGGTTTTTCATGCTCTGGTTTCATCAGTGTTAATATTTGCATGTAAGGCCTTTGGAAACATAATTTGTTTTGCAGACTCTTCCTTGAAAGTGTTTTCTGTTTCTGCCTGATTTCTATATCTTTCCCATTTCAGTGTAGTCATAATATTAAAAATCAGCTAGTTTAAAATTAAATAAAAAACATTGTTGCCCATTTTAGACTTTCTGTCATTATAGAGAAGTTTTTAGATCTAAGATATGCGCATTTCATACATTAGTATGTTGGTCCTTGTTATAACTCTCTGGGACAAGTCATGTTTTTGTCTGGTACTTGTTGTTTTAGAAGATGAAGTAGTTCAGTAGTTCTGATTACTATAGACATGTCTGAACTTGTGTCCATTGATTATTTCTGTATGAGGTCTTGGTGGAATCATCATAGGCATGTGACGATAGTACTGCAAAAATAATTGTAGCTTTTGAACTGATACTGAAAAAATGCTAAAAATTAAAAAACAACCCACACCTGAAGATGATTTGTGTCTTTGCCCAGGACTGTGGGTGTCCTTTTTCCCTCCACTATTTATTTACATTCAGTAAAACTCAGATGTAGCCTAGGACGTGGGCCAGTTACTGCTGTATTGGAGAATACTATTAGTCCATCTGATGACTAGAGGAAGACACCCCCCTCTCCTCCTTCATTCCCTTCACAGTGCACCTGGCCAGTTGTGCAATGCTAGCCAATGAACAGCTGCTAACAATGAGGAAATTGTGCTCGGAAGAAGTAGCTCAGGATCTGGTGGTTATTCCCTGGGGAGAAACCGAAGCACAAGGGACTTGATTCTTGATTCTTGCCAGGATGTTTTTTCTTTTTTCCTTTCTTTTTTTCCCATTCTTTTTTTTTTTTTTTTCTTCCACTTGAAAAAGTTGTCTCTGTGTTGAATTAAACACTTTCATCTTCTCTGTTTATGACTTTGTGGAGCTGGTTTCCTTAGAGGTACTCCATTTCCCCATAATTTCCTCTTCCCCTCCCACTTTTCCCTCTCCTGCTCTCTCCCCCACTATCCATCTGAGAGGATTAAGGATTTTGCAGCTGAGAAATAGCTAGGCATTGGAATAGCTATTTATAGTATTTTTGGTAACTTTTCCTAGCAATAATGTTTGTCTGCATCAGTGTTATCAACATATGTGTAGGTGAGTATGTGGATGTGAATTAGCATATGGGCACATTTTACAGGGAGTGTTTGTATGTAGCAAGAATCTAGCATGCATGTAGCCAGGATCTAGTATATCCTTTTAAGGCATTCTCATTTACTGAATGTCCTTCCTACAAACATCTTGTAGTACTTAAATCCAGCAAAACAAAAACCCCCAACCCTCCCAAAAAACAAACCACCAAAAAATCTTCAACACAAAACCAAACAGGATATGAAAATTCCAAAGAAGCAAGTCTTTAGGCATGATTGAAACTTAGATGGAGTTCTTTATTTTACTAGCTATGAAGGGAAGTCAGTTCTTTGGGCTTGAGAAGATAAGCTGAAACATCTAAACTCTGATGTTGTTCTAATTGATAACTCTGCCAATCTTTGCAGCCCGAGTTAGGCATATGCCTCTGGGAGAGCTGTCAAAGAAATCTGTGTAAATAATGAATGTAGTGAATCCTCTTCTTTTCTAACCATGAAATGCTTGTATTGACTCATGTGTTCAGTCTGGTAAGATCTCTAAGTGTAAACAAATACAGTGCAGAGTGGCTAGCCAGGAATTTCAGAAGTAACTAGCAATACTTACACTGCTCAGCGTAAAAGTTGCCGTCTTCTGTTTGTTTTTAACAGCTTCAGTTGATTCATATGCTGTCAAGGGACCTAGAACAATCACTATTAATTTATGAACTCATTATTTTAGAGCGTGTTTCTCTATAGGTCTTCCTGTTTTATCAAGAGAATGATCCAACTGGAGTACTCTGTCACAGTTGTATTTCTCATGTTTAAAATAATTCTTACCAACTCACTGTGCTTCTATACTAGCATAAGAAAGCTGAAACTGTTTCTGGCTTGAAAGTATGTCTGTTATAATACAAACAAATGTGTATGCTGTTCTGTATGCAAATATACAAAAAAGATCATCCTCAAAAATCTGCTTTTGTTGAAAGACTTTTTATGAGTGGATAGAAAACAAGCAATCAGTAGCAGGCATGATTCATCAATCTTTTTAGCAGTGGTCATGGTATTTATGGAAAATCTACTAGGATCACTTTAAATAGAACTTATTTTCTCTGTTCATCATCTTGAATTAGACCACAGACCTCATCCAACAGAAAGTTTGACAATGAGGAAGAAAGAGTTGTTGGACTGATGCTCTGAAGCTAGTTAATGAGCTGCCATTAAGTGGAAGTTAACCAAGTGGGCAGCACTTGCCTGAAAGCCTTGGTATTGTGCTTACAGGCTGGAATTCAGAGAATGTGTTTGTTCCTGTGACTTGTGAACCTGCATATAGCCAGTCCTGAAATAACTGTGAAGACCTTACTCAAATTTGCATTTGATCTGGCATTTTTAGTCATAATTATGGCCACCAGATCATAATATCTTGAAGTGTTCCTTACAGAAAGCAGACTTTCTTGGAACACCTCCAGCTGCCTTCAGAATTGGAGTTTCCGATCAGATCAGCAGTCTCGGTGAGTATCTTGCTGTGACCAAGGAAGCAAGAACTAAAACCTAAAGAAGCATCCCAAGCCTATCTCTATTGACATGGTTTGGACCATTCACAGAGAAGGCATTTGAAGCCTTGAGGAAGTTCTGGCCTACCACATAGCTGATGAAAAGTAGTGAAGACCATCTGGCCTTCGTAATAACTGAAATCATCCATGCCAGCTACAGAGAAGGCGGCATTCCATCATTCCTAAGCATGTAGTAGTCTAGCCAATTTTGGGGAAATGTATGTTTCATGCCAATCCCCTTATAAATTATACCCATGCTTCTTCATATCTCATGTTCTGTCTCTGTTTTAGCAAGATTCTGAGTAGTTGATAGCAATTCATTCTTTGCAGTACCTTGATTCTCTTAGTACATGTACACCATGAGGTGACAGAAGTGATGTAAGCTGCAGATGAAGCGCAAATGTTCCTGTTGCTAGATTTAACTTCAGCCTTTGAAAGATTTAAATACTTAGTGCATGTACAGCCTGTGCATGGTGGAAGTACAATGTCAACTCCTCCCTTTGGACATATAACCTAGCATTTCAAAGGCTGAGCCCTTTTCCTCACGTGGATATCTTTTTTAATTTTTGTTATCCAGGACTTCCCAGAACAGCTGAACTCCACAGAAAAGATGATGTGTAATTAAAGCTTGCAGCAGGAGCTAGATACAATGGATTTTCATTAAAACATTTGTTAATGGTAATACGTATGAATCTTAATGATTTAAAGATACCTTAGTAATTCCAGACTAAATTACTCCACTGGTTATAAAGGCACACATTTTAGTCTCACTCCACTGATATGGGCAGAAATACTTAGGAACTGTTCAGTCAAAATCCAGTCTGCAGATAGCAGTAGCTGTTGAGGCAAATGCAGCTGTTGTTTCTGTACTGATAATGCTAGTACATTAGATGACTTTATCTGCACCTGACATATATGTATATATATATTTACAATAATTTTGGTTTGCTCACCAAAAATTGGGAGAGGCTTTTTTTTTTTTTTTTTTTAATCACAGCAGAGCAAATAACATAATAATGAGAAAAGGATGAAGTTGCAATGAAAGATTTTAGTGAGGGAGATGGTTTTATGCAAAGTAAACTACTGTTTAAACACTTTTTAGGCACTTCAGGGGGCATACATGGTCAGCATTCGTGTTGAAGGATTAATCTCAGGATTGTAATTATTTGATAAACATATATGTTAATTTTCAAAGTTTCCTGCATGGAAAATGGAAATAATTCAATCTAATCAAATAGCAGCCTGTCCTTCCTTTGCACAAGTCATGATTTTTGTGTTGATACAGCGTTTCTCAAACATGTGAGCCATGTTTTTATCTTCAGCATTCCTCCTTACAAGTTTTTCTACTTTGTGGTTTGTGTCTATTGCTGTTCAGTTGCTGTACTAGTCTTTCTGATCTTAATTTCCTCAAGGGCTCTTGTTAAATATATATTAGAGTTGGGCATATTTTATTATGCCCTATAAAGGTACCTTTACATATGCAAGCTCACGAGTCATCATTGCTCATGCAGTTAGAACCACTGAAGTCAAGGAGACCATGTATATCAATAGAGACATGAAAAAATCAACTCTTAAATATCCCAAGGTATGAAATTTAATCTTGTTAGTACAGGTCTGTTTGGGGACTTTATGAAAGAACCTTCATGCATCTGTGTAATCCCTAGAGCTTTTACATCATTGCTCTGAATTAAGTTGATATGATCCATGCTTCCCCCTTCACTTCCCCCCCTTTGAATCATGGGAGAGTTTAGTATTTTGCTGATGATATGTTTAAAAGATCAACCAGCAAGTCACCCGAATGAAGTTCATTGTACAGTACACTTCAGAGCATTTGAGTAAATCATAGAATCATAGAATAGTTAGGGTTGGAAAGGACCTTAAGATCATCCAGTTCCAACCCCCTGCCATGGGCAGG
>JAOEHY010022354.1:0-34202 GCA_025447955.1 Psilopsiagon aurifrons
AGGGGATGGGGGCGCATATTCCTGCCTTAGGCAAAGGCAAACCAATTCCTTTCATTCAAGCACTTGGGTGCACTTAGTGGGCAATGCAGGATGTTAGGGAATTCTGGTGTGTACCAGAAGAGGATCTGATTTTGGGTGAGAATAGACAATGAACTAAGCTGCATGATGTTAATTGCTATATAAAATTGCATACTATCTTTTCTATGGCAGCTACATGCCCATCACCACACTAGGTGTCTTGCAGCACTTGAAACACTCATCTCTGCCACTCCAGATCTGAAGATCTGAGCTCAACTCCCATTTAGTCGCTACATTAATGCAGAATGAACTTTGCTGAAACTGGTCAAGGGCAGTGCTGATGGAATCAGAAGTGGCTTCGACATGAAACAACCCAATACCACACACCCTTTGCTGCCTTGAGAGACTGTTAGAACAGGTGAATCCCAAACTCATGGACTAAATGAACTCAATCGATTTTGTAGGGATGTTCCATGGACTAAGGGAATGATATCTGTGTATATATTCAAAAGAAAGTAAAGTTGATGGTGTATTGGGAAGTGTGTGACCTGGGATGACATAAATTGGATGGAATAAGGCGTGGATACTGTCCTTGTTTTGGCTGGGATAGAGTCAAACTGGAGGTGAAGAAGAAATTGGGAGGGATATGGCTTGGGCAGCTGATCTGAAATGGACAAAAGGGTATTCCACATTGGCTTTTGGTTGGGGTCAACTTATAACTATGTGAGGATGCAAAGCAATAGCTGCCTTCTAATAGGACTGTAAAAAAAATCATCACTAATTATTTAGATTCAGCTACAACTCAGTTTTATAAGTGAGATCTGGCAGAAAAACGTATTTCAAGAATAAAAAAACTGTTATTTTCTTCATCTGAATTTTTACAGACAAAATTGTTATAAAGTTGTTGATTAATTGGCATATAGAAGAGATTCAATGGAAAATGAACAATAGCAGAAATTTCACATTGAAGAGGTGGATGACAACTACATAACAAGCTACTTTGAAGCTTTCTGTTTCCAGCACACAAAAGATAAAAAGATTTCATAACAGAGTTGACAGAATATTGTCTTGAAACAAAGATGTAAATACTGTTGGTATCTGTAAGAGGAAAAAGCCTCTCATTTGATATGCTAACACTAAACTGAAAAAAAAAAAACCAAACCCAGAAGAATGGAAGATCAGCTGGTAATGTGCAAGGAATTTTCATAATCACTGCTAAAAAATTATTAAGTCAAGTAAATAAAGTACAAAATAAATGGAGTACCAGGGATAATGACAGCTGAGAAAAAAAGTATATTAGAGATGAAAACCAGCACATTTAAAACTCTTTATTTCTTCTGTGTAGAAAATATTGCTTGTTTATTAAAGTATCTTGCAAGATTGTGTCTGCAAGACACTCCGATGGGAGTTCAGAGTGCTTCACTCTACATGATTCAGCCCTTCAGAAGGCCTAGAAATAAGCAGGGGAGATTACAAGACATTATTCTTCTTACTATATAAAACAAAATGCAGTATAATTGTTAGTGAGTGCATGTAAATGAGGGAGAAAAGATCAAAGTCTGGAATGATGCTGAAGGACTTTAGGAATTGGATCCGTTCCATGATCCATGCAAATATGAGCTGCAATTCTTCACAAAATAAGCCACTTGTTCATAATCTATTGAGTTACTTTGTGAAGGAAAAAGTTACTTCAAGAAGAAATAGACTGCCTTTCACTAAAACATGTTGTGGAGTTTTTGTATTGTTTCGTCATTTTTTGCTGGAAGTGTGTGGAAGAAAGGGAAGACAGAATACTGAATGACCATATTTATGGCTGTTAACCAACATCATAGCTAAATAGATGAACTCCAAAAAGAATATCCAGAATGAGGTGTCTTAGATTAACTGTGCATTATTTCCTGTAGAATATATATTTAGGAAAACAGGTAAAAAGGGAGAAAGAATAATTGCCCAGAGAGACTAGCGAGTCTGAAGACAATATAGACCCTCCTCTTGTCCTGAGGCCCTTGCAGGAGGGTGTAAGAGAACATCACAGTAGCATGGACTAATGTCTACTTCATGTTCAACATTTGGAGAAGTATAAGCATACTGTAGAAAAGGTCACCTTATTACTATCATCATATACTTACGTATCTGTTTGGAGAAGCTAAATGCAGCAGACTCTAATATCCCTGGGATGTCTCCTCTGCAGTGTTTGTTGCTGCTCCTTTTTGTATGCTCAACAGTAGGAAGGCTGAGCATACATTCTACAGCTGCAGGTACAAACAGATGCACACACACTGGAACTATATACATGAGAGGCAAAAAACCCGAAGAGAAGTGGAAAGCATTATCTTGACTGTCATCCATATAAACACCAATAACATCCACAGAAATCTGAGTAACACAGCACAAATACATTTGTCCTCTCCAGCTGATACAGGCTGAAGTTCACTAGCAGGCAAATGAGTATTTTTTCTCCCTTGATTCACAGGCACATTTATATCCTTGGGTCCCTTGAACCCTAGATCAGACCATAACTACATCCAGGATCTATGCCAAGACTGTGTTTCTCATTTATTACTCTACTATTAGCATTAGCACTGGCATTAGCACTGAAATTTCTGGTCACTGATACTGTCTTACTGCCTCCCTTTTGTGTCTCATGAATCTTGGTCTTTCATTAATTGCTTTTCTTCTCTCTTGCTTTTATTTCTAACCCAATGTACTCACAAACTGTATGCCCATACATTTTACATATCAACATGTCTTTTACTTTCCACATGTGTGTACAATTTTTCCTATGACGTTTAGCTGTGCAAAGCTCTTAGAGTTGTGTATTTAGTACTTTAGCAGTTCAGCTTCTGGTTTAGGAAATAGAGACTACTACAGCAGTTCACTTGCATAAGAATTCTTTTTATAAAATACTGACAATGCTTAGAACTGGATGTGAATTTAGTTACTTATACATTTAGACACCAGTGTTTTTCTTACTATAACTCCAAAGACTTCATGAAATTTTTGTCTTTAAGGTATAGTTCACAGACTATCATAATTTAAGTCAGGAAAGTAGAAGAGTTGAAAACCTCATATTTAAAATATTAATAATAACTATTAGGTTGCAAATTAGCTATTTGCCCCTACAATTGATCAGATAACTACATGCATAATTTTACATACACAGGCAAATCACTGCTATTCATAGGTTCAGCTAAGGACATCAAAAATTTCTTTCTTCCCTTTGGTAACTGGAGGCTGTGGAAGAATTTTTATGGTAGATTTTGCTGGGTAAGTTCTGTTACATGCAGCTTTTCATGTTCAGTCTTCTGAATATGGTAAAAATGTTTGATCTTGGGAAGTCCAGTTGTGATGCTTGATTTTGTCTTCCTTTTTATGTGAAGTTTTGCAGTGTGAAAGTAATGCCTGGACAAAGGTGAGTGTGAACACCAGGAAAGTTTTACTGTCTGCCTATGTATCTCATTAAAATTATTTCTTGTGTTCAGGCTGCTTCTTGGCCAACAGACGTGTGCTGGGTTGAAAACACTGAAAGACTGCTGTTTACCCGCCTGCATGACAGCTGTTTATGCACAAATTAATTTATACTTGCACCTTGATTCCTTGTCACAGGTTAACCTCCAACTGCATTTTGATAACATTTTATCTTAGTTACAATGTAACCTGCAGCACCCACTACTGTGACTTGGTTCCTAATATGGAAACTCAAAACCAAAGCTGGCTTTAGACATGATTGTCTCTGGGCTCATTAGGGTCAGTCAATTCATCAACAATCCTACTGAGATGTGAATCTTCCTTTCTTCACAAAAGCTAGCTAGGTAGATTTAATCTGCATCCTATCCCTAGCTTTGCTCACATAGAACTTAATTCTGCAGAGGACCTGGAAACTCTTTGCTGCTTCTGAACAGTTTGGCAGTAGTACTAAAAACATGTTAGTGTAAATGTTGCTTTGGAGTCAATTCAAAGGCGAAAGAAGAGCCAAACATACCAGCATTCACTGTGAACATCTTTGCAGGTGATGTGAATAAAACCTATAGAATTGCCAAGCCACTGTGTGTTCACTACCTAAATATTTAAGAATATGCAACAGTACAAAGGAAGTGAACTATATACCAAACTCCTGTTTATGTAAATGCCTGTGATAGAGACCAAGAAATGAAAAATTTAAAAAATATATTTACATACCCTATAATTCTGTTCTTTTATGTACCCTCATGTAGCCTGTAGTATGTATTCTCAAAATACATTAAAAATAAATTAAAAATTAATAATAATACCTTTAAAAAGGGACAAGAAAAGTCCTTCATCAGTGTTTGAGGCTTGTCATGTCATGAAACTTTCTTCAGAATCAAAGTTAGTAGTAGAAGCAAGTTTTGTTTTTCATTTAAATTATGTATTTGTACTGTGCCTCACACAGTGAGTCTCAGGTCCATAGCTCCAGCTTCTTGTCTTTCTTCATATCACGATGGTGGTGGTGTTGTGGTACACAAATAGCTACCACACTTTGGATGGTCAGTCCAGGACATAACCCTCAGATCTTTTACCTCCTGAAAATAGAATCTGACGACTGTATCTGTCAGAAATCTGTTCTGACCAATCATCTTATTTATGGTTTTTCAAAGTGCATGCACAAGCAGAAACAAGCACTCCTCTTCCCTATTCAGTGCAATAGAGCAGGCCCCCCAAAAAAGGGCTCATAGTGTTCAGCATCTGAGTTGTAAAAATACTGGTCAGAAATCAGACCATGAAAGGGCCTGTGTATAGTACTTCTAAATGTTACAGAAAAAAAATATGTGGTAGTCTATAATTGCATGCTTATTTAGTACATAGGACAAAATCCTGCGCTTGATTAGACATTTCAGTGGATCGCTTGCAGCAGTTTACAGAGATTAAAAAGCAAATATGGATCTGAGTGGCATCTGGTTTTGAATGAGCAATCTTACTGCAGAATAATGGTAATTTTTTAAATTCTGTTACACTTAGTATTTAACTACAACTTTCCAACTTTACCTTTGCTGTATCTGGGGATTTTTTGAGGATGGAGGCTATTTTTGGAGCACGATGTACGTTGTCATGTTTGAAGCAGAGCTGTCAAAACAAATGCATCAGGTCATGCAGTGAGCAGTTTATCTCTGTGGAAAAAATTAGAGAGGACTGTGGTCTTGGAGATAAACTAGTAATTAGGTATTGATTGTTTTCGCTAACACATTGTGTACAATTCAAACAAATGTAAGATCATTTCTGGCTCCTTCCTTTTAAACTCAGATGTTTGTCAGTGCATTCATTTGAAAGATTACAAAATAGGAAGCAGTTTTTACAGTTGCTTCGCTTTGGCTTCAATTTATTTGGCTCCTACAAAAATCCTTCGCTTGATGGGAATGTCAAAAGGATCATCAGAATCTCAGCTCCTCTCCACGACCAGGACTTTTTCTTTAGATTACAAAAAATTACTTGGCTTGAAAAGAAGGAGGGAAATTTCCCATCTTTAAAGCTGCAACAGAAGTTGGAGACCCAAAAGGGTTTTCTCCTGACTTTGGCTTCTTGCAATACGCAGATTTAGTCAGCCCTCTTCTCTATGTCCCTCTTCTACATCTTTGTAGAAAGAGTTAATAGAGATAGTTAGAAGGTGCATCAGAATCATAAAATCATAGAATGGTTAGGGTTGGAAAGGACCTTAAGATCATCTGGTTCCAACACCTCTGCCATGGGCAGAGACCCCTCACACTAAACCACATCACCCAAAGCTCTGTCCAACCTGGCCTTGAAGACTGCCAGCGATGGAGCATTCACAACTTCCCTGGGCAACACATTCCACTGCCTCACCACCCTTACAGTAAAGAATTTCCTCCTTACCTCCAATCTAAACTTCCCCTGTTTAAGTTTTAATCTGTTACTCCTTTTCCTATCACTACAGTCCCTAATGAAGAGTCGCTCCCCAGTATTCCGATATGTCCCCTTGAGATACTGGTAAGCTGCTATGAGGTCTTCACGCAGCCTTCTCTTCTCCGGGCTGAACAGACCCAACTTTCTCAGCCTGTCTTCATACAGGAGGTGCTCCAGTCCCATGATCACCCTCATGGCCCTCCTCTGGACTTGTTCTAACAGTTGCATGTCCTTTTTATGTTGAGGACACCAGAACTGTACACAATAGTCCAAGTGAGGTCTCAGGAGATCAGAGTAGAGGGGCAGATCAGGATCACCTCCCTCGACCTGTTGGTCAAGCTCCTTTTGATGCAGCCCAGGATACAGTTGGCTTCTGGGCTGCAAGCACACACTGAAGCTGCCTCATGTTCAGTTTGAGAAAATGATCCGCAGATGTGAAAGCTCAATACTCTGCAACTCAAATTCAAGCTCAGTGAAGAAGTCTGATCCAGCAATTGCCTTAATGATTTCCAATCACATCTATAGAAAGTACTTCAAAAAAAGATGGTTCTTGCAGTCAAAATTCCAGATTTGTTTCTTCCTTTTAGAAAAAGCAAATTTAATAGTGTTTTATAATTGTGCATAATGGCAAGTAAGTCTCCTAAACTCCACCTCCACCAGCTTTCTTAACTGATGGGCTATCTCTTGAGGAGAAAAATACACCTATTCTTCCAGCACTGATGTGTAAGACTGCAAAGCAGTAGATTGCAGTACCTACAATCCTACTTATACAAGGATAGTACAAAAGTTAAGGTTTAACTAGGGGCTTCTAGGGGTCTATTGGAATCTGTTATAACATATACTCCATCAGAGGAGTTGAAAGTTATGTGAACTCATGGAAAGCATAATTAGAGAAAAAAAGTAGACATGTGTGTGTGTATGTATATATATATATATATATATATATATATAATTTTCCTTTACTCATTCCTTCTGTGGCCCCTACCTGTGATAATTCCAGAACATCTTTCAGAGATTACCATAGATTAACCTCAACTAATACAGCCACATGCTCACTCCCTTCTCCCAGTGGGATGGGAGAGAGAATCTGAAGTGTGAAAGTGAGAAAACTTATAGGTTGCGATAAACACAGTTTAATAGATAAAGCAAAAGCCATACATGCAATGAAAGCAGAACAAGAAATTAATTGACTACTTACCATTGGCAGTCAGGTGTTCAGCCATCTCTAGAAAAGCAGGGATTCATCACATTTAATGGCTATTTGAGAAGACAAACACCATCACTCCAAATGTCCCCTCTTCCTCCTTTTTCTGCCAGATTTATATGGTGAGCGTGACACCGTATGGTATGGGATATCCTTTTGGTCAGTTGGAGTCAGCTATCCCAGTTGTGTCCCCTCCAAATTCCTTGTGCACCCCCAGTATAATCACTGGAGCGGTGTAAAGAGCAGAAAAGGCCTTGCCTCTGTGTAAGCACTGCTCAGCAGCAACTAAGACATCCCCAAATTCTCAATACTGTTTTCAGCACAAATGCAAAACATAGCCTTGTACTAGCTACTATAGAGAAAATAAATTATATCCCATCTAAAACCAGAATAGATATGTTCTCCTTCATTGCTAAGTTATTTGGTGAAGACAAATGGACACTGAAGGGTTTTGGTATCTCACTATTTTTTGGATTCATTGAACAGTGTAAACAAGGATGCCACTCCCAACCAAAACTTTGCGGTGGTTTATCATTAAAAGAATCAGTTTTAAAGCTGATGGATAATAACTGTGATTTTGTTTTCAACATATGGTTGCATATGATACCTAGTTTGGCTCCAAATCAACTCAGTAACAAAACTCTCATTGACTTTAAAGCCAGCAAGACCAGACCCTAGTTTACCAGCACTTGTAATTCCTTGATTAAATTTTTAAAGGCCAGATGCTAAACTGATTTGCAAGCCTTTGATATCCTGCTGAAGTCAGTATACAGGCTGACAATCTCCTTCTTTGGCTTCTTATTAGGATCTTGAAGCATCTCTAGCTGGATGTATAAGTCTTTGCCTTGTCACAGAACAGAAAGTTCCAGTCTGTGATTCCAAGTCACATAGCGCCTTTTTCTCCCACTTCCATCTCTTTTCCCTGCAGATAAAAGTTATTTCTGAATATCGTAAAGAACAGCACTTAAAACATATATTCCTAGGTGCAGAACAGTTGAATCACCACAAAGAATGAATAAAACAAATCAACTGCACAAAGTAGCCATTAAAGACTAGATGAAATCACTGAACTTTATGATTATTTGCAATAAAAATTGTTGCTGTGCAATATAAGAAAACACAGAAAAATTATTTACAGGTATATTAACAACAGTATGATAATAATAATGGTGTTGCTGCCTGTTTATAAGTTTACTGATCTACTTTCACATACACTTTCTTAAGTAATTACATACACATTTTCAAAACCCATTGCAAATATTTAAAAGAAACCTGATACACCAACACCAGAATCGATTTTTTGTACAAGCTGTTACTTATCAAGGAGGAATTTTTTGATGTTCTGATTCAAACTAACAAAACTTTAAGGTTTATGAATCTTTTCTACACTTATGTAGAGAGATTCAAATATAAATAAATACATATATATTTACCTGGTCTGCGTCTGGACTAGAAAGTGACTCCATGGCACATAGATGGTATATGGCGTTGGTGCTGTGGTATCTCCCAGTAGTCTGAACTATCCCAGTTTGAATCTCAAAGAGGAAATCTAACCTACATACAAGGAATATCTTGCCTTATGAAACAATGAAAGGAGGCTTTTGGACAAAAAAAGAACAGGATGCAAGAGTGGTTTTGCAGTACAGATCCTGATCAGAGTAACACTTATGTGAGGAATTTAATCTCTTGGTAGCCATCTGTATGACAGGAGTCTCTATTGCAAGGGTCTTTGTAATGCCATCTTTAGACAGGGTGGCAGTCCAAAACCAGTGTACTGCCAATTTCTGATGCCTATCTGCCCTATGATAATATGTGAGTATTTCAGGCCACAAGTCAAAACCACAGCGCTGCACCAACTACTAAGAAGGAGAAAAATGACTGCTACTGCTGAACCCATGACAGTATGTTCCATTGCTGTTCAGCACCTTGAACTATTTACAAAATATCTCCTAAGTTTCTGTGTACAAATCATTGTCCTATGTGACCATTTCTGCATCTCCAGGAAAGTTTGCACTGAGTAGTTAGAAGTGTCCCATCTATGTTTTCTCAGTTATACAGCAGAAACTGGTCGGACAAATCCCTGCAATGTCTAGGTTCTCCACCCAACTCACTGAAGTAAATGGTGCCTGTTAATTGCCCTGGACATATCAGAAGCTACCTGGGACAATCTCCAAGCCACTCCACGTTCTTATTTGAAGAACTCCTATAGCTACTAGTCAAATACTTTGTTGTGACAGTGGCTAGGAATTCAGTCTCAAACTCATCCAGGGAGTTTCTGGACAACCAAGAGTACTGGGACATTTCTGATATATCTGCTTAATGATGGATTCGCTAAACAGTCTCATTTTTTTCAAATTAGGCCCTTGAAATAGCTAGCAGTTGGATCAAGCCCTAAATCAACCAAAACCTTACAAATATTTCAGAGGATGTTACAACTTCTCATTTTGTAAAGGAAGTGGAAACTGTAGCTTCAAGCCTGTAGTCTGGAGCTGAAAATAAGAATTAATCAGACTGAAATAGAGGAACTTCCAGGGAAGTTTTTTTTTTAATGTGTTATTTCAGCACTTATAATCCTTGTTTAAGAGCTTTATGGAGCATTTTGGACTTTGCAACATCCTCTTATTTGTGTGATTAAAAGGGAGTTTTTTAATTTGTGGCATCTCAGGAGTATTATATTTACCTACTTAAGGTCGGATAGATAATTCTGTGTATGAGTCAGAGTGTAAAGGAAAAATTTGTAGGGCATTCTTTCCTGTCTTTTCTATAATCTTCCTGCTGCAGGAGCTCTTTTTGCTTCAATAATGACATTTGGTGGTAATCTCAGAGGAGTAATAATTTTGCCTGAAGACTAAAATGAGTGAGTGGTGATCTTCCTTGCTGTCAATGACCTATAGATGACATTTTGCACCAAATTAATTAGATGCCTTTCTTTTGAAAGAAATGGCGAATCATGCATAATTAGAAGAGGCATCAAAGCTGGAGCCCTTGGCTCGTTAATCTAATGGAGCTAGCCTAAGGCTCTTAAAGACCATTTGTATTGCTCGTGATGTTGGTGTTATTTTATGAGCAATTAGCACTCTATATAAGGCTGATTCCCTTGATAGTTTTAATTTTTCTTAAAGAAAAGATTTAGATCAGTTTAGAATACAGTAAAATCAATAACCTTTAACACTCCTAATAATTCAGATATTACCAATTTACAATATCAGCAAAAGTTATCCATAATGCAGCACTCATTTTTCTTTTCTTCATTCTTAACAAAGAACGGAAAAAAGGCTCATAGAAGTGTAGAATTTCTAGGCAATAAAATGATACATTGAAAGAAACAGCAACTTCTGTGAAATATTTTTTGGTGATTTATATTTTGAGCCAAGGAGTGATAACCTCAATATGGGGAACACAGTTCTTTGTGTAAGAGTAAAGAAGGTATTTTTTATTTATCTTTCTTCCAAGTTGCCTACTATTCATTTAATTCACTATTTTAACAATGTATTTGAAATACATATAAATATTTAAGACATACTGGATTTTTATCAACCACATTCGTTAGCAACATTCCTGGACCAAGTCCATCATCAGCACAAGGCTTCCAGAAGTTTAAATTTCACTTTCCACCCACAACTTGCCAGATTGGCCTATAATCCCCGATAATTATTTCTCTAGAGTCTGACTACTTCAGCTTTGCTAGGATTTATTCCTGTAGAATGCCTGGTTGTCTCTTACAATAACCATGTCTCACAGAAAGTAATCCAAGAAAGCTAAATGTACATTATCATACCATGCAGCAACAGCTTTGGCAAATTAAACACCACTGATAGTTTCATATTCTAATTTATACAAAACCATTAACCACATGCCTGGGCTGTTCAAGACACAGCTATGGATATGAATATGTTTGTGTATGAAAATCTTACATATGCTAGAGCTGAACAAGTAAGTGCTTATTTAAAAAAAAAAAAAAGCTAGCTAAAAATATACATATTACTTAAACCCTAAAAATTCTATTTCGTCTTTGCATTCATCTTTTTGTACAATTCTACTTCACCATAAACATAAATTCTACTGAGACTTCACATGGAAGTTTTTGCTGAACCACTGAGCATAATTTGTAAATTTTGTATATTATGAATTCCATGCTTAAATCTTAATAGCAAGACCTAATATTCCACCAGGCAAAAAACTATAAAAGAACCATGAAACAATTTAGTTTTATAGTGCTACAGTCTTTAGCCAGTGAATTTATTCTCACTGCTTGTCTCCATACTTAATTATCTTACGAAGTGACTATGTCTGTAATGGGTAAATAAACAGCAGTGGGTTTTGTCAGCATGGTTAAACAGTTAAAATAGTCCTTGACAAAGTTTTGATCTGGGTCAAGTATCAGTCTCATAAAGAGTTTTAAGCAAGCACACAATATTCAAAAAAGTTCTCAAGTGCACTCTTTTGGATGCTTAGAGATTTTAACAGTGAATACAGCCAAACTACCTCAAATAACTGCAGAACTAAGGAGTGCCCCCTGCCTTTTATTTGCTTATTAACACAGTAGTAGCTTTTTATTTTTGTGTGATAGCACTTTATGGTGGGCTGTTCATGGCAGTCACAAGAAGCAGAAACATGCTAATCTTTGCTCTCCGCCAAGACTGGAGCTTATAAATCAGCAACCCAGATTCTGCTCACTTAAGCAAAGAGAGAATTTGAGATCAATAGGGTAGAATCTCCTCCACATGTTCTTAGCCATCCCATGATGGCTCATTTACTTGCTTCCAATTCATCTTTTTTTTGCCTTCTGAGAACTCCAATGCTCTCCTGTGCCTGTATTCATGGCCAGGCAAAATCTCCACCACTTTTCTTGGCTGAGTATCCTTGGTCTCTGAAGAACCTCCACAGACATCATTAATTCTGGTTGGGTTTTTTTTCCTTTTCTCTGCTTCTTCATTTCCCAGTTGCTGTCTTTGCTTCCCACTAACACTCCATCTTTGCTCCTTCATACAGACTCTTTCTAATGCTTTTCATCTGTTAAATCCCAAAGTTTCTTTCTAGCGCTTGCTCAAAGCAAAGGTTTCCTGAGCAAAGAGGAAACTAAGATGGAACAAAAAAAAATCCATGACCATCTTTGTCTTTTTCAAGTTCAGTATTTCATACATCTGTCCCCTCTTTCCTTTTTAATTTTTCCCTATTCTCCTTTTTCCCCACCTTTTCCCCTTTTTTAATTTTTTTAAACCCATTTCTTCTTCCTATTCCCAGTTGTTTTTTCCCTATCTTACATTGTCTTCAGAAAAAAAAAAGACCTGTTTTCCGTTTAAAAGTGGTTGCCCAGTCTGATTTTAATGCCTGGTAATGTCAAACACTACTGGATATTTAAAAGGTACTTGTTTTAATGTAACAGTGCATGAATCATAATGTCTATTGCATATGTAGTAAACTTCCAGCAGTATCTGTTTCCTTCAGGCTGCAGTAACTTCTGCATGTATTGCCTTTTTCCCCGAAACTCTCTCTTCGGGCTCTGGGATCTTGTGGATTTAAAAAAATGATGACTCACTAATGGACTGGTGAAAACGAGTGTAATTCACGGAGGAACAGAACTGAAAACTCTGTTCCTGACTCCTGATATGTATATTTGGCAGCAATGTGATTGAAATAGGCCATGGTGTTTTGGGAGAGAGAAGCTTTACGTCTCTTCATCCTGACTGTGTTCTTACTGCAAATTTCTGAAATCTACATAAACCAGTGTCTAGACTGACATCTCCTGGAGAAATTAAACATGGTCACTCAGAGTAATTTGCTAGTAAACTGTGACAAGACATTTGCAGTTTCCATTCCTGCAACTCAGGTTTTGACAATGGGAGAATTATGCAGCTGTTTTATTTCCTTTCCAAATGAAGCTGTATCAAGATACAGATGCTTTCTTCCTCTCATAACAGTGCTAGCTGAGTTGACTCATAGTCCTTGTCTGGTGACATAGTAACAGCCATAAAACAATGCAACAATTTGTCTTTATTATTGCATCTTTTGACTAGGTGTCTCATGAGAGCTGTGCAACCTTATCCTTCTTTCACTGGCATCGGGATAAATCAAAAGAGACTCTACAGAAACCCAGGGAACAGAGACTGATAAAACTTGTTTAACAAAAAGTGAGGCCAATGCACTGTGAAGAATGAACAGATGAAATTAATGTAAGCTGGAAATGAGAAATGACTTTTCTGCATGCTCTGGTCACTTGCCCTCTTTGGGTATGTCTTTTGGCATTATGCAGTGCACAGTAAAACTTAGGCAGCATAGTTTACAGGTAGGAACTGGATTAAATAAACATGCTGGAGGAATAATGTGTCTTCCAGCAACCAGTTTGGCTAAATAGGAACAAAATTTAATATTTCACTACTGTGCGCCAAGGACATAGACTTAAGATCACAAGTGGCAACAGAAGAAGTGGCTATTTCATTTCACGTGCTTGCAGAAGGTAAATGCATGCTGAAAAAATAATGCAACATTTATCTCTCAACTCATCCCTTAGTGACTTATGTTTCAATTTTATTTGGTTGGTCACAAACTTGAAGATAAATTCTTTCAACAAAAAAAAGGTTTATTGCTTTGTTTATCTGTTTCTACTATTTTCATAGTGCTGTTGTATACTGCAGCAGGAGGAAAAAACCATGTAAATCTGAGATATGAAGAAAGTAGATATAATAACATCAGCACTTAGGTGGAAGAAAAGAAGCAGTAGTGGCTCAATGTCCAGCTGGAGACCAGTTGGAGACCAGTAACAAGTGGTGTCCCTCAGGGATCAATGTTGGGCCCTGTCTTGTTCAGCATCTTTGGTGGTGACATGGACATTGAGATTGAGTGCACCCTCAGCAAGTTTGTAATTGACACCAAGCTGTATGGTTCAGTTGATATGCTGGGGGGAAGGAGTGCCATCCAGAGGGACCTTGATACACTTGTGAGGTGTGCTGATTCCAACCTGATGAAGTTTAACCATGCCAAGTGCAAGGTCCTACACCTGGGTCAGAGCAATCCCAGGCAGAGCTACATGTTGAGCAGAGAAGAGATTCAGAGCAGCCCTGCAGAGAAGGACTTGGGAGTGTTGATCAGTGGAAAAATGAACATGAGCCGGCAGTGTGCTCTTGCAGCCCAGAAAGCCGACTGCATCCTGGGCTGCATCAAAAGTAGTGTGGCCAGCAGGTGGAAGGAGGTGATCCTGCCCCTCTACTCTGCTCTTATGAGACCTCACTTGGAGTATTGTGTGCAGTTCTGGTGTCCTCAACGTAAAAAGGATATGGAACTGTTGGAACAAGTCCAGAGGAGGTCCGCGAGGATGATCAGGGAACTGGAGCACCTCCCGTACGAAGATAGGATGAGAAAGTTGGGGCTGTTCAGCCTGGAGAAGAATAGGCTGCATGGAGACCTCGCAGCAGCCTTCCAGTACCTGAAGGGGGGCCTATAGGGATACTGGGGAGGGACTCTTCATTAGGGACTGTAGTGATAGGACAAGGAGTAACAAATTAAAACTTAGTTTAAATTGGATAGAAACAAGAAGTTCTTTACTGTAAGGGTGGTGAGGCACTGGAATGGGTTGCCCAAGGAAACTGTTAATGTTCCATTGCTGGCTGTGTGCAAGGCCAGGTTGGACAGAGCCTTGGGTAACATGATTTAGTGTGAGGTATCCCTGCCCATGGCAGGAGAGTTGGAACTAAATGATCTTTAGGTCCTTTCCAACTGCTATTATTCTATGACTCTATGATTCTATAATAACCCTTATATTATCAAGACAATCATGTATTAAAATTTCCTCTTCTTTTCCCCAGATGTGATCACAATGATCATTTATCGTCACCGCCCTAGCATAGTGAATAAATTTGGTTTTATATTTTGCTTTTAGTCCCTACTTCACCTCATTCAGAGTAAAGGTTCTCAAACAATGTACTGACTGAAAGGATTTGGAAACTAAATGTTTGTTCATTACTGGACTCCAGAACATGCAGCTAGAAATTTCAAATGGATCATCTATGTTTAAGTAATATTATTATGTATATAATATTTAAGTAATTCCATATAACTGAAAATGTTCCTAATGAATCTAATATTTTTTACTGAACAAGTTGTAAGCCAAATAACTGTTCCTTCTGTAATTATACAGACAATGTTATGCAAACTGAAATGCACAGACATTACAGAATTTTACTTCCAGTGGAAAAATGGGCATTGCATTTCAACTCATGCAAGTAAAAAAGCCTCATTTGCTTTCATGTTGTATCTGCTTAATTTATGCTACTGTGCAGCAGCAGGATCAAGTTTAGGCATGGGTTTTGCATGTAGAAATGGATCCTCTTTCTGATACAGTTTTTCAGGTTGTTGCATAGAAGATGTACTAGTCAGAGTTAATATTTAACTAACTTCATTAGCTAAACTCAGCATTTTAAAATTAGTCTGAATCACCATTGTCTTTTCTGCTTTTCACTCTTTCCCCCCAGTGAAGCGATTGGCAAGTGCACACTCTATTGGGAGGAGACACAATCAGACAAATTATCTGAACTCACAGAAGATATTCTTTACCCCTTTATTGTTGAGCATGACAGCATAGGGTATGGAACATCCCTTTGTTCAGCTGGGATCCTGGCTGTGTCCCCTCCCAACTTCTTGTGTACCCCCATTGTACTTGCTGGTGAGGTGGTGTGAAAAGCCTCTACTCTGTGAAAGCACTGATCGGCAAGAACTAAAACATCACTGTGTCATCAACACTGTTTTCAGCACAAATCCACAACAACCTTATACCAGTTGCTACAAAGAAAATTCACTCTGCCCCAGCCAAAGCCAACACATTCCTCCATGCTTCTTCAGAACAGCACATCCTAACAGGCCCTATGTGTGCCCACAGATCCTGGGCTTTTCAACCCTGTCTGCCAGAAATGCCACAGTTTTGTGCGTTAAGGTGCAGATCCTAGTTAAGGGTATGCATTTAAATCTCAAGATGCTCCAAAGTCTGTAAACAGTTTAAAAACTGAGGTCATTTAAGCACAAATGAAAATAATTTTCTCTTACTTTCTACTTGACTGACAAGCCAGTAGCTAATCACTGGGTTGAATATTGACCTGGGTAGAGAGAAAATGTACTTAATTATAAAAGCTAGTGCAATTGATGGGAAAATACTAATTGAAGTTGGTCTGTTCTTACAACCAACTCTCAACCAGGCAACTTTCCTCATCTGCCTTCACTTGTCTGTCTTCATCACCGTCTCTGCCATCTGTGAATGTCTGTGTGGACTAGCTCTTCACAGTGGAGGGATAAGAATAATTCTAGTCAGCGACAATTTGTGCATACCTCTGTCTCTAAAAGAAACACTGACATCTCCCCTTACTTACAGAATTCTTTAAAAATTTCCACTATTACCTGAAATATTCATTATCAAGACTTACGTAATGTTGTTCACTGGTTTGTCGGATAATGATAATAGTGAGTGCTTTAATAATTACATCCTTTGGGCCTCACCCAGATTAAGTTTTGATCCTACAACTTCTTATATGAAGGTTAAAGGGTCAAACAAATATGAACCCACATACATTTTCAGATATTTCGATACAGGAAAAAAAATTGTTATATCACTTTTCTATCTCAAAGTTCAACATTTTCTTCAACATCTTTGAAACAGTAGCTCCTTTAGATACTAATAATAGAGGAGATTCTTATATCCTATCATTCAGATATGCCTACAGACTTTGTGAGAGAATGGGGAAGCTGAATTCAGTTTCTTAAATCACCATTTGAGAACCATCTATCCCACCCAGCCTTAAGATGACAGACAAGTAAAGTGTGAGTCTCATAGGCTTGCTATAGTATTTACCTTTTTTAAGTGAACATTCTGGGTGTGAGATGTCTCAGAGAACTTGAAATATCACTGAGTACTTAAGGTAATGTTTAGCCACCTGAACTGCTCCAAAATCATCTGTGTATGCCACACATCATTAGGGCAGATTTTTTTAAACCTCTTTGTTTAAAAACAAAGATTTTCTTCATAATTGGTATTTAGAATTACAACATTTTATTCTCTATAAATACTGATAGAATCTTAAAATTAAAAAAAAAAAAATTAATGGCGACTAAGTATCTTTTTTTTTCCTGTCACCTTTTTATTAGGGTATTATTGCAGAAAACACTGCACTATCTAAATCTAGTTATTTCACAACATGTTTATGAGGCAATGGAAGAACCACCTTACTCATTGAGAAACCAGAATATGGAGAGAAAATTCCCATCTATATTAATCCTTCTAATAAAATAATAAAATCCTGGGAACTGCTCAGTTCATATCTCCTTCATACTACAAATGAAGAATTGGATTTCTGAGGGAAGAATCTTCAAATATCAGTTATGTATACAACCACCAAGTCTCAAGGTGAAATGTAACAAAAAAAGGAAAAGTTCTATTCAGGAACCTGAGCTGCAAAACCTACTTGTAAAAAGGCTACATTCAACTTTTGTCTTCAGATTTACTGAGGATAAAGAATTCATAGTATAAGCTTCACATTACAAGATTCAAGACACCTGTGAAATTAAATTACTACATGGAATCTTCAGTTCATTCATTACAGTGACTTCCTATGGTTTTTTTTTTTTTTTTTTTTTGAACATCAGAATAAGAACAATAGAGAAATTTGGAAAAGCTAATCAATAAGTATCTCAATATTTTCTGGGAAGAAAAATGGATCAGTTGGAAGACAATAATCTTTCTGAAATACAAATTTAGAATCGCAGGATAAAATCAACACAGGCAGACAAAGTGCTGGAACTGTAACACCCTTACAGCAGTTATCCAAAATATCACAATTTATTTAAGATTTCCTTTTAGTATTTCACATGCCCAGGAAAATATTTAATTGGGCAATACATTAGAATCTCATGAGAATTTGGGGCCATGCTTCTATGTAATTGTATGAGCTTATATTTGATCTTGAAATGTTTACCACATTTTCATTCTTGTGTATGTCAAAGATTGTTTCAAAAGCAATTTGTGCAATGAATTATATATTCTTGGGAGTCAACCTTTGACTAAGAAATACGACATCTATTGATTTGGAGGATTCTGAAAGATTGTGGTTTATTCATATCATGTCACTGGGTGCTATGGAGTCACTGCAATTTGTCTACTGAATCACCAACTCATCTTTATCCACTGAAATTGAATTACTTTGGTTTCTTTATAGAATAATTTTAAGATCTCCAGCTTTGTTGATAGTGAGTGCAAAAGATATTTATTTGAAAAAGTATGGAATTATCAATGGGACTATAAACAAGGCAGTTCTTTAACATCTACACATTTGCTCATTTTAGCCAATCAAGATACAAATGTGAACATAAAGGGAGTTTTTCTGTCTTATATTTATCAGGTATTACTAAATATGAGGAGAGCAAGATCAGTTTATTATAATTAACTGCAGCACCAAAAATAAAAAAGCTATCAGATGGAAGCACATTTCTTTTCAGAATGTCTATTTCTCTCATGCTATGTACATTGAAGTGTTTGTAATAACATACATTCCACCTGTATGGAGTAGAGAAACGCTGTCTCATTTTTGCTTTGTGTAGATCATAAAGAAAGATACAAACTGCATAAATAAAGAAAAATGACAAAACATCTTCCTCTTCCCCCAGACCCATGAAGCCTTACCTAAGTTTGAATAAGTTTTTTTCAGTTAGGTTAAGAAAACTTTATAAAATTACAAAGGAACATCTAAATTTTAGTTTCTTAAATTGGATTTGCATCCTAGGTTCATGACTGAACTATACACACAGTCTTAGCTGAATACCTGAATATTTTCAGAACTCCGAATTCCATTTTCTGGAATGCGTAATTTATATTATTTTGAAATATATTTCAACAATTAGGGTGAAAACAACTGGAATGTGGCTTGGAAATGGTAGACAATGTACAGTTGTTTAGTCCTATTTGACAAAGTTAAACTCTCTATTTAGTTCATAGATATGTCCTTAGGGGAGCTAGATAGGATTTTTGCTCCTTTTAGCCCAAGTCCTAAGCAAAGCTGTTGCACTTATCAGTTCTAAAAGAGATGTATGTTGCTTCTTGCTGACATTTTTTTCATGCTTGTTCAAGGGAACAAGCTGGGAGCCAAGGATGACCTCAGCATACACACATGGGGCTCAGTCCGCAGGGTCCGAACAGGGCAGGCAGTGCCAGGGTCTGGTCCATCAACAGCACCCAACACAGCTTGTGATGTCCCAGAGCCAAGGGAGTGAGAAACAAGAGCAGATGAAGGGAAGTACAGGGCTGCAAATAAGTATACCTCCCACATAGCTCAGGAAGGGACTAGTGCCTGACCGAGGGCTACCATGAGCCCTTGAGGACATGTGAAGGAATGCCCTGAGTAAAGATTGTCAGGGACATAAAGGACTACTTGTGTCCTCAGGACCCTGATGTACCTACAAAAAAACAGAAAGTATTTTTTATCTGGAAACAATGAGTAGCTTGCCACTTATCCTGCAGTGGGAGGTGGGAATATTATGCTTCTCTAGTACTTACTAGAGATTGACATGCCCTCATTTTTTTCAATGACATTAGTTCCTTAGAACTAAGCTTGTTGGATCAATTGTTTTCTGGATGACTAAAATGGAAGGATTTTAAGTCACAGCTTTTATTTATGGCCTTTAGTATGGATTTGTCTTATATCTAAATGACATAGACCCTACTTAGCTTGCAGGTTTCTAAAAATCCATTCCTTAGGCACTTGGCTCTTTTTTATACCGCACTGGGAGCCAGAACATTTATTTGCTGCTGATTTTTCCAGGAAGTAAGCTGGCAACAGATGAGATGTTGCTTCTCTGGTTTAGTGGAACTATGCCTAAGCATCTTTAAAAAGATTAGATTTCTATATGCTTCTGCTTATCCATAAAACAGAGAAAAAAGAAAGAATACTTGAGTTCGTATAAGTATGTATAAGATTTCAAGGTCTTCAGGTATTGTGGTACACAGGCCACAAGGAGATGCTTGATAAGGAAGAACTATGGAAGAGTTAGAGATCAGACAGCTCTTAAATTGCCAGCCAAGATGAATACTGAGCAACATTAGCTACTTTTGACTGTTTGCAGTTACTCATTCAATCAATCAAGTGAAAAACTGTTGAGCGAATCTGAATGCTGAATTAATGTGAGGAAATAATGATTTGCCTATAGACATTTTGCAAATGGAAAAAATTAATCAAGGCATTTATTTCAAATTATTTGCTTAGTATTCAGTGGTTTTTGTGTATGTAACTCAGATACTCCAATAGAGGTCAGGGAAATGTATATTTTAAATTATTATTTTTCTTAAAGCAGGTGGAAATTCAGAAAAAAAGCCATTGCACAATGGATAGAATAGCTAGCCTAGATTACTCACAGTATAAAAGAAAAAGGTACAAGATCATCATTTTAAACAAACAAAGAAAGAATCTAAACAAATTGCTCAGAAGAAAATGAAGACATCTATACAGATAACACAAATTTTTGTTTATGAAAAGTTCTGGTTGATGTGTGTTAAGATACTTTCTAACAGTAAGTGGCAAGAAAACTATACAGTGTGACTATGACAGAGCATACCCATGCATAAGGACAGCTCTGGAACACAGCAAGGGTGAAAGAACATGAGACAGACTTGCTAGGGTTGTGAACTATGACAGGCAAACAAATGACCCCATGAAGTGCCCTGCTCAGCAGAAAGTTTTGGAGTGCAAGGCAGGCTTATGCTAGGTTTCCCACTTAATTGACAGGAAGCTCTACCAACCAGTGGCACAATAGGAAGGACACAAATCCAGGAAAAAGGCAAGCAAGGACATGGAAAAAGGCCTTCAAGGTGGTGGAGACAGCATAGCAATGTTGTTGATGCACTAGAAAAAGTGGCATCTTGCCGTCGTTGATTCACCTAACTAGGCACAGTGGTGTCCTCAACCTAAATGCACTTTCTGGGACTTCCTCAGCTTTCCCAACCTAAGGCTTCAGGTAGTGTCAGAAAAGACCTCTCTATGCATTTTTATGTGAATATAATCTTTAAAGTTTTATGGGTGTGAAGGGAGAAGCAATTATTACCAAAAAAAAAAAAAAGTAAAATAACAAAGTAAAAAAAAAATAAAAAAAAAAAAACACAACACAAAACCCCCACCCACCCAACAAAAAAAATATAGGGGGAAAAAAAAAAGACAGAAAAGGAAAGTATCTGTAAGTATGTTAAAGTTTAACTTTTGAAGATGTCCCAAACTTTAGCCCTGCTGAAGCTACAAGAACGGATACATGTAGAATGCTAAAAGTTAGGTGAACCTGGTACATCAACAGTGGAGGAACTTGGAGCATATCTCCACATCCTGAAGCATCTCTAAGGTGTCAGTGGATTATCTATGTAGATAATGACTATAGGATTATAAATATAAGTTTGCTATCTAAAAGAGTCTTTGAAAGACTTTCAAACGCCTTCCAAGAAGCCACTTGTGCCTTATTATGACCCTCTATTCCTGAGTAAGCAGCTGGGGTTTGTGTCACAGCTGTGCCCAGATATACTTTAGAAGACCCTGAGCAACCCGATCTAACTCAGAAACATCTTTGAGCAAGGGCTCAACTAGCTGAGATCTGGTGGTTGGTTTCTACCAAAATTTTTCAGCTATGCTATTAATATTCTGAATTGAGGTTTTGCTAACAGGTTATAATTTTCCCAGTTTACAGTAGAAAATTCTTTGGGTTTAGCATTTATGTGGTGCTTGGAACCTAAGTGCTGGGGCCCCAGCAATCTCTGCAGTGCATATATACAAAGCAATTTTTAAAATAATGACTGATTATTTTGGATCTTTGAAGGTGAAATCTGGATGAAGAAGCAAACCCCATTACTGCTGGTTTGAAAGAACAGAGATTTTTGCACACATACATCTTTTTACTCATATTGCACTATGTGTAGGTGATGCTGTCCAGTTCCTTTATCTCTAAAGACAGGATGCAGATATTAGATGTCATGAAGAACTTTTACATTGGGCTTTTGTGCAAAAGATGCATTTAATTTTCACAACTAAGTATGCCTGAGAGCTGTAAAATATTGGTGACTTTATTCCCTGGTTAGAGAAAAATTGTACCAATCCATTCACTGATGAAGTTAGCTGGAGACATTTGGTAACTACTGAAATGAAAGTGATGACACTACAATGAAAGACTTCTGGGTTTATGTTGTTGATTTTTTTCACCTAAGAATTCTAGTGAAGATAGAAGATGCTATAGGCCAACAGGCTTTTGTAACTAAATAAAACAAAACATAATAAAACCAAACCAGCTCAAGTGAACTGTAAAAGACTTAGGTAAGTTATGAGAAGCAGTATATTACAAAGCTATTCCATGCTAATCAATAGAGTAATTTAATTAAACCATAAAATTTCTAATAATAGGCAAGAGGTATTAGGAAGCAGCTCAAAAAGTAAAAGCTTCATCACTTAATACAAACCCTGATATATAACTAGGAAGAAAAGTGTATTAAAGGGCTTGTTAGGGTTTGAAAAATAGGGCAGAATTCCATGTCTACTAATCACAAATTTAATTTCTGGGAAAGTCACTACTGTTACTTTCATCACAAATTGTGATCTTTCAAATGTAAAAAAATTATTGACTTTGTATCAGGGTTCATATTAAATACTTCCATTCCCTTTCAGTGTTAGTTAGCTAGAAAACATTTTGCTAATTCAGTTTGTATATCAGGATCAACTTTGGTTAAAATCATTTCAATAGTTGCATATTTGGTAAAATTCTGAGATTGAGGATCTTAAAGAATATTCATATTTTCTTATATTAAAATTCTAAGAAAATAGAACCAAAAGTGAATTAATTTATTTAAGGAAAACTTGCCACTTCTTTCTGATTTATTCAGAATCTGTATTTTCATGACTTATGTTTCATTTTAGGAGCTCAGTCTGAAGAATGTAGGATAAATCTAGTTTGCAACCATGTTACTGTAATGTTCTACGCATAATTGAGAAAAGGCAATACTTTAAGTGGTGTGTAATATTTTAGAAAACAAAAAAAACTTCTTTTCTTATGGTGATACTTTATAAAGCATGGAATTATATTATTTGGAGACTGCATGTATGATGGAAGTTTATCGAGAATAATGATGTATTCCTATCTGGGTATCAAGTTCTACACACGTTTGATTTGCACTGTGTCACCTTCACTTTATTGTAAGATTTATGCACGTTTGAATACAATTCAAAGGCAACTAACATGATTAGAGACAATCAGAATTGGTTATCTCTGAACTGAAGACCAACAGCCATGAAATCTTGTAAGTCAGTAGATAATAAATCTTGCAACTCAGCGTAGAAATGCAGTCTATATTCTCCTGCATCATTTCTTGCATTCTGTGCACCTGGAGGAGTTGAGGAGACAAAGAAGAGAGATGATCAGGGGACTGGAGCACCTCCCGTACGAAGATAGGATGAGAAAGTTGGGGCTGCTCAGCCTGGAGAAGGGAAGGCTGCATGGAGGCTTCATAGCAGCCTTCCAATATCTGAAGGGGGCCTATAGGGATGCTGGGGAGGGACTCTTCATTAGGGATTGTAGTGTGTAGTGAGAGGACAAGGAGTAAAGGGTTCAAGCTTAAACAGGGGAAGTTTAGATTGGATATGAGGAAGAAATTCTTTAATGTAAGGGTGGTGATGCAGTGGAATGGGTTGCCCAGGGAAGTTGCGAATGCTCCGTCCGTAGCAGTGTTCAAGGTCAGGTTGCACATAGCCTTGGGTGGCATGGTTTAGTGGGAGGTGTCCCTGCCCATGGCAGAGGAGTTGGAATTAGATGATCTTAAGATTCTTTCCAACCCTAACTATTCAATGATTCTATGATTCTATGAAGAAGGGGGAAGGTTGCGAAGGATGTCCAGCTCATTCTTCTGGAAAATTTTAAGTGATGACTAAACACATGGTTTCAAGAGTACAAGACTACTGTGCTGTTTTAAACCAGCTAAAAAAAAATAAGCAGATTTCCATTTTTTGCTGTTTATTTGGTTTTGTTTTTTGTTTATTTGATGTTTGGCTTTTTTTATTTTAAATTTCAACATACAAAGCTTCAATACCAGTTTAGGATGAAACAAACTGGCGCTGTCACTAAAGGAGTATCCCTCATTGTCTCATTTGCTTGCTTCTAGCTTCTGTCACCTTTTAACTGCCAACACAGAGAATCATACGGCTGCATGATGAAATGGTCTGGTTAATTTTATTTTTTTTTTGTCCAGGCTCCTGAACAGCTCCCATGGGATCACTTCTCTCAGCAGCAGCTTAAATTCAGGAAATGAAAGGTACATATCCATAATCATTGCATCAAGTCTAAATTGAGACTGCTGTAATCTCAGTTGCCTTTTCCATCCCCAGCTGTACATTCTACTGCATTGCACTGGCACTATGTCTTCAGTAATCATTTATTGAAACATTCTAGGGAGCTGAAAGGACGAATATTCACAGGGCAGATGAAGAAAGAAAAAGAAAGAAAGAAAAAAGAAACCAAAAAATAAAAAAGAAAAAAGAAAATCAGGTTTTAGTCCTTAGCTGGATCAATTCCCTGAAACAGTTTATGATGTGGCTACTCAAGGCCTCAGATAGTGCAAGTCTGGGAGAAGATATAAGTAGTGCAAAAAATTCCGAACCATGACAGGCTATAGAAGCTTGCAGGGATATTATTTTTAGTTCTGTGAATAAAAGAAAGGTTGAGTTTAACGAAAACACTACAGTACAAATGCATCAGGATATTCCTTTTCCTCTGTGGCATCTCTGCTTAGTTACAAAATATAGGTGACATACTGGGCATCAGCAGATATCAACAGATATACCAACCAGTTTGAAAGGGTAACATAAGGCTCTGTGCTGAATCAGAGCACCATGATGTCCCTTTGACTTACACTAGCTGCAAAACTTCCCACCAGCAAGAAATTATAATATAAATTTAGTTTCAATATTGTGGGGTTCAGTTATTTTTTTATAATGGGGCACAGTTGCCACTGAAACATCCTACGTCTTCATTTCATCAAACTGTAAAAAGGAAGTGTATTTGAACACTCTTCCCTTGCAAGGTAAAAAAGTCCTGGCAAAACAACACACTGGTCATTTTTGTTTTCTTAGAGCAATGGCAGTTTTTCCCAGCTTCAGGCATGAGGAGAGTGAAAAATTCCCTCTCACTTTTAGTTTTGGATCACCTCTGCACCATAATGAACTCACCAGACTGCTTACAGCAGCTTTGGGGCTAGTTTGCACTGGCTGTGGGAACAGCATCACTAAAAACTGTCCCTCCATCTTCTAATAAAACTAAAGCTACACAACAATTTTACTGTTGCAGTGGCTGCATCAAGCTACAGAGCAAAAAGAAAATGCACTGTAGAAAAGGACAGACCCAGAAATATCACTCATATTCTTCAGTGTATTTCTACTGCCCATTCTCTGCTTAGCTATCAACTAACTTTCTGCTCACTCCAGCAGCTCTATTAGCTGCCTAGAGTAGTAGAAGTGAGCATCCCAAAATTAAGTATGCAAGCTAAACTGTAATACTGCATTAAATATTTCCTATTTAGACAAGAATATGGCTGCATTTGATCTCACTGAAGTCCCCAAACTTTCACATCACAGAGGCTTATCCAGGCTCTAAATCAACCAATCTGAGGACATGTTACTTTCTAACAATCTGTTCCTTCAAGTTAAAAACAGCTGAACATGATCTTGCTAGCTCCCAGTGTGGTGCTGTGGCTGAAAGGGCTAATGTGATTCTTGGCTGCATAAACAGGGGAATACTCAGCTGGAGTAGGAAGGTTATATTACTGACATAACAGCATAAATGTTTCTGTTTACTCTGGGGCTTTAGGTACAAACTGTAGTATACACATCCCCTAGAGAGGCAGCTATTCTCCATGACTGCAGCATTTAAAAGAATAGTAAGAAAAGGAGACTGTTTTCCACAGTAGGAAGAAAACAACTCACATGGATTCAGGTGCCAAACAGTAAGATGCTAGGATCTAAAAATACTGAGTACTGCAATGTTTTTGTTAGCCTCATGTCACACATACAAGCTTTTCCTACAGCAGTTTGAATAATCGATGAGGAGTAAAGAATATGTGTACAGTAAGAAATAAATATTTCTGTATTCTATGTGGACTTCTCTCTTTAGTCTTCTTAAAAAAAAATTTACAGAGAACAGCTTAGAAATGCGCAGCAAATATCAACTTGCATAGAAAGAAGAAAGTGACAACACTGATATATTTAGGTACAAAAATGTGTCAAGAGATACACAACAGGCAGAGTTCACATGCCTATTTCAAGGTTATCTCCATGTCCACCTCCCTTTACCTTGTTAGGAAGAGCCACTACCTTCTACTGATGTGGTAACAATGCCAAACTTTTACAGCAGCTTTCCACCATCAGACTCTATTTACAGATGGGGGAGGGGGAGAGGAACAAAAAAAAAAAAAAAAAAAAAGCAACAAAGCAAACAAAATTCCACAAGCCAAGCCACAATGAGGGAAGCACTTGCTACAGACCCTTCAGCAAGGCAATGAACGGTGATGGAAACACCCAGAAATCCAAGTCTTGTTTTCCCAGGCTAATACTTACCCAATAGACCATGCTGTTTCTGTGAGATCACAAATATATTTTGTCTTTGAAGCATATTATCCATTACCTTTGAAGGAGCTTCTTTTAATAAAATACAAATCAAATACATCCAAAATAAATCAAACACAGCAAGGCTTTGAACCAGATCCCAAGAGATCCTGACAACATACTCTGCATTAAAAAATACACTGATAAGATACTTTATTTTTACAAATGCTGCTAATCTCAATGGGAGTGAAGGATGCTCAGGTTCTCACTTAAGATTTGAATCCAACAAAAAAACAGAAATGTAAGAGAAATTACATGTAGGGCATCAAGGTGAAAGGTAGAAATACACAGTAAGTTTATTCTGCCCCTTATATTGAACACAGCAGTTGGCCACAGGCACAGTCTGAGTGCCTTATCATTTAGCTTTAGAGGCAAAATTTAGACCCTGAGGCTTCCTATTCTTGTAAGTCGAGGATGCTAATGATGTGTCTGCCTACCAATGTGACAAAGATTGCCACTGCTGAGACCCTTTCTTTGAAGCAAAATACAGTTCTAAAACTTTCATTTTTGTCATTGAAAATCCATGCTAAAGCTCTGACATCGTTTCAGACCTCACATAAAATGTGATAATGTAATCCTAGTGGGAGGACCAGAAGTTCAAAATCTACCAAACTTCATGAAAGAGTTAACAAAATGATGATTTTTATAATTAAAAAGAACTTCAACACAATACCTCAAAACACAAATACACAATTTACTTTCCTTTTTTAAATCAGCCACTTAATAGTTAGTCTATTCAGTAATTTTTAAAATGGACATCTGAACACTCTTTAGCGGGTACTCAAGGATCTTAAGGTGTTTTGCTGAATTTTCAAATGCCTTTAGCTTGAGCTACAATAAGCAGAGATGATTGCCAAATTGAAGACTTTGTTTATAGCTGCCACACCAAACACCTTTTACAAAAAGAACCTTTCTGAAGAAGGATTGTAAATTAGATGATAGGCGGGTTCTGAATGTGCAGTTCAATGTCAAGATGTTACATCAGCCAAAGCAATTTGAACAGTTTTTTTTTTTTTTTCAAATGTATGCCATTTATATCTGGGAAACAAGGTTATTGACTTAATGAGATACTCTTCCCAATCGAAAATATGGTATTGAATTTTCTGATGATTCCAGCATTCACCTTATATTGTAAAAGGTTTTAAAAGATGAAGAATAAAATTTGTACTAAAAGGTGACAGTAAAGGATGTGAAACCACAAATTTTCTATGTCACATTTGGGCAATTTAAAAGTGAAAATAATAGCCTCATTAACTGTCAGTCTTCAGAGGCATGAAATTCATGTTAAGGATCTGTATCCCCTGTGCAAGTTATCAAGAGTACAAGCCACCAGGAACTACAATTCTGTCTAATTTAAAATCTTAGTGTCAAAAGAAGAATTGAAAGATTAGATATGACAGAGGTGAATAAAGCTGTCGCTCTTTTAATTTTATTTAACTCCCCGTAACAATCTTTGTCACCCTGCTTTTATGCCTCTGCATTTTTCTTATGCAACAGCACCACCATGTGCCACTAAGGATTTCAGGGAGCAGTTGGGCTTTTTTGGTTGCTTTCTCTCTTTTTTTTTTTTTTTTTTTTTTTTTTTTTAAATTAAGATAAAAGTAAAATGCTGAAAATGTTACATATTATTAAGGATACAAAGATACAAATAAATTTAGTACTGGTGGATCTGTGGTTCCTAGAATTTCAGCTAACAGTCTTTACTGTTACTAGGTGCGAAGATGTCTTTTTTGTGTGAATATACAAGAAATAACTATTTACTTTAAACCCAATATATTTATATTTACATATTTAAACTGTTATTTAGTACCACAATAATAAGGACATGCTCCACCTAATCCTGTTCGTCATTTAGTCATCTGCTTTATGGCTCCTGTGCACTGCAGGCTGTTGTCTGGGAGCATGACTTAAAGGCATGCTAAGCCCTTCAGTGTAATTTGTCTCACGAGGCTTCAGTCATGCTCCAGATGACTCTAGTTGCTTTCATGCCAATACTTGCCAGCTCATTTTAGTGTCTAAGTCACTTCACAACCATAGGGTGACCCAAAACAGACACAGCAAACCCTGAGAAAGGCACTGGGTTTGAGCATCTACTACTTTTTCAGCTTTACTTGTTTTCAACATCAAAGTGCAATCTTCCAGTGCTATCACCCACACAAATTCTGCTGTAAAATAAATGTTTCATCTCTAATTGGTGCTTTAAAAGAGCGTTTGTAATTGCTTTGGTGATGGCTTCTAAGTTTGGGGATGAAGCACATGTGCCCTGTAGGAGGTAGTATCTCTGTGGCATTTCACATTGGCAAGCTATTAGCAGCATCTCATGCAGCATCTTATGCAGCAGTTTGGACCTCCACTCTCAGGTACCTCATTATATCCATCCCCTCTGCAGGAAGCCAAAACTCTGAGGTTTCAGTCTATTAGCCAAGACCTTAAACACCTTACTGGCTTTTGCATGCTCCCTCTCCAGCCTAGTAAGTACTTTAACCCAGACTATACACAGTGGAAGAGATTGAGCAGTTTGGACTGAAATTCCTCCATTGCAGAACATAATGTATTCGCATGGGAAACGCAGGTTAGAGCATCCTTAGAGGCAAAGAAAGGAATTGAGCCTTGGTTCCCATATCCTGAAATGGGTCATTTAATCACTGGGCAGTCAAAGAGGAGCAGGGCTGAGGTCTGCTGTAGCTTAAATCCAGGATATATTTTATGAGAGTATCTACCAAATGAAATAGGAAACAAAGATGATTTGTGGATAAGTCAGATACAAACCAAGGACTTAGGGTCTCTGAGTACTTCCAAGGCAAATGAATTTTTGCACATGCTTGTGAGAATCTAATTCAGAAAATAAATACTAAAAAAGGGTGATAGTATCACAGTAGCAGTTCAGGCTTAATTTTGGACAACCAAATGTTGAAGAAGAAGGCAATCAGACAATTTGATGACTCTTAAGACTTTTTCTTTTTTATAGACACCAGGAGTGTTAGATCAAAATTTATATTTGGGGATGTTTTCAATGCTGTAATGCCAGATTAGATTTTTTTTTAGTCAGAGTTATTTCACTTTCCTCCTCTTCTTTTACTCCATCCATTAATTTGAGTTTATATTTTCAAAATTTTAAGTGAAGGCCTGCCATAGAATCTTATTAAAAGAAATAGTAAATGGCCAATAAAAATACAAAACAAAACTTTTCTTGTTTAGTTTTTCTTGATGAAGAGATCTTGTAAACTGTGTGGCTTATGTTAACAAGTTTTGGGTCAGGAACCCTGGGGAACTTGCCAACTGTCACAACCTCCCTTATTTAACAACTTCATTAGAGCACTTAAGAGGGAACAACCATTATATTAATACTATTTGCAGATTGCACTTAGTCAGGGGACCTTTCAATACTAACAAGGGCATAAATGTAAAGAAAGTCAAGCTAGAAAAGTTTACTAAATGGACATACAAAACAAAATAAGATTCTGAAAGAGAAAAAGGTAAACTACCACATCTAAGGAAAAATGAGGATTTCAAACTGCTATTTTGTAAACAACAGGAGAGATAAAACATGAAAGTTAAACACACCAGGGAGTGATGTTAGACAAAGAGTGCATATTAATTTATAGCAAAACATGACAAAAGCAAGTGTAGTTTAATTTATAACAGTACATAAAAGAAGCATTGAGTCACAGAACACAGAAATAACAGTTCCTCTCTGTTACTTAATCTGGAAGACAATCTCTGAATGTGGGGTAAAAAATACCTTATACTCTGTAGCGGAGAGCTAAATTATTAAGCAACATAGCAAAACCTACTTTGAAAATACTATCAGCAATAAGAAAAAAATTAAACCTACCGTTAGGAAGAGATAATGATCAGTTTTTGAATAAGTGAATAACTGTAACTAAAGAAACACAATGTAAATCTGTCTGAGTAGCTCTGTAAATAGGGTCAGGTGACACAAAAGTTTTATCCTCAAATTCTGGGCTCTGTGTCCCCTAAAAGAGCAGGACAGATGCTCCTTATAAGTCATCAAAAGAAGATGACCTCTTAGATATACTTCAAAGAATCAAGTTGGAAAAACACAGGTGAATTATCTGCAAAGGTAAAAGAAGCTGTGACTCAGAGAGATAGTCTCATATTTTGAAAGAGAAAAAAATAAATCAAATATATCTATTCTGTGAAACAAAAAACCAGAAAATCCCCTTTCCTGAGAATTTCAACAGTAAATTAGATGAACAACTGGAAAAAAAAAATTAAATACTTTAAATTTTTTGGAGATCCTTAAGATGACCACTGCAAGTGATGGTCTTCCCACTGTGGTCAAAAATTGTTGGAGTTCATTCTATTAGTGTGAGCAGCCGAAATTGTTTAAGAACAATTTCACATTTCAGTAAAAAATGGCTTACTCACTAAAAATATAAAAATATATCTGAAATTAATCTATTTCTTTAATGAAAATTGTGTTTGAATGTCATTATAAGTCTATTGTAAAATGTCACAATCCTTTTCAGAATATACAGATGCACTATATAGACTGAAACATAGACTATTTCAGAAAATGGGACCTATCAGACTTCTAATAGCAAAAGATGTTATTAAAATCTATGTTTTTAAAATAGTCCACAAATTAAAAAACTAATTAATGAATTGTGCTTGAAAACAAACAAGCAAACACTTTCTTTTTCTTTAAAGAAATTTAGAAAAGGAAATAAGCTGCAGTAATATACCTTGATACACAGATTGTTGCCAGATCTTCAACAACAGCATCAAGTAAATGAATCAAACTCAAACTTCACTTATGCAGACTAGCATTCTTAAAATTAGAACTACACCGAATATTGCATAAATGTATGAAAATGAAACAATGTTACACTGGAAATCTTACACTTGTGAAGGTTGTTTTTTACTAAAAGCCAAATAGAAGATGTGGAACAAAGGCTGAAAATTTCTTTTGATTATAATAACTTTTTTGTGTTATCAGGCACTGTGTTAATTCACTTGCCTTATATTGATATGTAATATGAAATTTAATTCCTGAATGTCACAGTCTCTTCTACCGTAGAATAAAAACTATTTAAGTGCAAGATTTTCTTTCAAGCTTTGGACTCATTATAAATATTGTAATTATACATAATAAAGAAAAAAGCTATAAAATTTATCATGAAAGACCGAAAAGTAATTTGTTTTGAAGGGTGCTCAAAAGAACCATAAGTGTGGTGTCAAACAGATAAAAGGCCCTGCTGCAATCCTTTTTTGCAAAGTGGTTTTCAAATTAGATTTCATTATTTGTAACAGCTGGAAAATATTTCCTCTACAATTTTCTCTTTTCATTTGTCAATATTTGAAATTCCATTCCCTTTCCTCTCCCATTGTTCTTTTGAATAGAACAGTGTCCTGGGTTCAGCAGTGGCAGACATTTTCCTCCTTCTTAGTAGCTGGTGCAGTGCTGTGCTGTGTTTTGGACTTTCAGCATGGGAACAGCACTGATAACACCGATGTTTTTAGTTGCTGCTCAGTAATGTTTACTCTGACGAAGGACTTTCTGGGTCTCATGCTCTGGTAGGAAAGAGGGGAAGCTGTGAGGAAGCAGAGATAGGACACCTGACAGAAACTAACCAAAAAGGTAATCCATACCACAGCACATCATGACCACTGTATAAACTGGGGGCAGTCACCTGGAAGGATGAGATCACTGCTGAGTTGGGCTGGGTATTGGACATCAACTGCTGTTTTGGGAGGAGACTTGCCAGACTGGTCAAGGATGCTTCAAACTAGATGTGTTGGGGGGAGGGTGCATCATTCCAAACCAGCACACCCAGTCAGTTGCCAGCACCTATAATAAACTTTCAGAGCAATGTAGAGATAGTCTAGCTGCTCCAGCCAATGAGCCGGCTTCAATTGGAGCTCATCTCAGATGCCTCTATGCAAATGCCCATAGCATGGGGAACAAACGAGGAATTAGAGATGTGTGCATGTCTATGGTACTATGATATCATAGGCATCACAGATACATGGTGGGATGGCTGCATTGACTGGAGTGTTGGAATGGAAGGTTACAGGCTCTTTAGAAAAGATAGGCCTGGCAGGAGGGGAGGTGGAGTTGCTATTTATGACAGGGATAGGCTGGAAAGTATGGAATTCTGTCTGGGGACAGGTGAGCAGTCGACAGAGACTTTGTGGGTCAGGGTCAAAGGGAGAACAGCGATGAGAAAAATTATTATGGGGATCTGTTACAGACTGCCTAACCAAGAGGAATCTGTGGATGAAGCACTCTACAGGCAGATAGGAACAGCCTCATGCTCACAGGCCCTTCTTCTCATGGGGAACATCAAGGACCCTGATATATGTTGTAGGGATGGTATGACCCAGCACAAACAATCTAGGAAGTTCCCTGATTGTGTGGAAGAAAACTTCCTTCTGCAAATAATAGAGGATTCGACAGAGAGGTGCCATGCTTGACCTCGTCCTCACCAACAGGAAAGAGCTAATTGGAAATGTGACACTCGAGGGCAGCCTTGGTTGCAGCAATCATGAGATGGTCAAATTCAAGATCCTCAGGACAGTTAGAAGAACATGCAGAAAGATCACTGCCCTGGGCTTCAGGAAACCACTTCAGCCTTTTCGGGAGCCAGCTGAGTAAAGTTCAGTGGGATATAGCCCTAGAGGGGAGGGGGGCGTAAGACTGTTGATGATATTCAAGGATCACCTACTAGAAGCTCAGGAGTGTTGTATCCCAACTAGAAGGAAGTGCAACAGGAGGGCCAGGAGACCTCCATGGATGGATAAGGAGCTGCTGAGGAAAATTGGAAGGCAAATGAAGTTGCTAAGCCATGGTCCATCATATATGAATAATCGTGGCAGCCAGGTGAAGACCCTGATGACTGGAAAAAGGGAAATATAACAAGTTGATGTCATCTACTTGGACTTGTGCAAAGCATTCGACACTCCTGCATGACATCCTTGTCTCTAAATTGGAGAGACATCAAATAGATAGATGGACCACTCAGTGGATAAAGAACTGGCTGGATGGCCTAATGCAAAGGGTTGCGGTCAATGGCTCAGTATCCAGCTGGAGACCAGTAATGAGTGGTGTCCCTCAGGGATTGGTGCTGGGACTGGTGTTGTTCAATATCTTTGTTGGAACTTGACATGCTTGTGAGGTGGGCTGGTGTCAACCTGGTGAACTTTAACCATGACAAGTGCAAGGTTCTATACCTAGGTTGAAGCAATCCCAGGCACAGCTCCAGGCTGGGCAGAGAAGAATTTCAGAGCAGCCCTGTGGACAAGGACTTCAGAGTGTCGGTCAAAATGAACATGAGCCTGCAGTGTGTGCTTGCAGCCCAGAAAGCCAAGCGTATCCTGGGCTGCATCAAAAGGAGTGTGACCAGCATGTCAAGAGAGGTGATCCTGCCCCTCTACTCTGCTCTTATGAGACCTCACTTGGAGTATTGTGTGCAGTTCTGGTGTCCTCAACA
>JAOEHY010022356.1:0-52678 GCA_025447955.1 Psilopsiagon aurifrons
CCCCCCCCCCCCCCGCGCTTTACTGTTGATAGTCATCTTACAGCTAGCCAGCATGTCATCTCAGCTTGTACCCTCTCATCAAGTCATTTAGGGCATCACTTCTATCTCATGTACTGTCCTTTGAGGCCCCTTGCTTATCTTTCCAAGCTGTGAATATATTTATAATGCTTTGAAGAGTTCATTATTTTCAGCAATGCAGACTACCCCAGAAATAGGGAAATGCTGTTGCCTTTTGGAGGGAGGCACGAGAATTAACCATTAATGTTCTTACCAACTGAATCCAACAGAAATTATTGCAAACAAAGAACAAAGATGAATGTAATCAGAGAACTGTGTACTGAAAACTAGACTTCACAGCCTCCCTCAAGGCTCTGCTTCTGGGAGGGGTGGGACAATCTGAGAGGTCAGTGCAGTGATGGCCAAGTGCCAATGTTTTCAGTACACTGAGGGTAAAAGAGCCAGCGAAGAAGTGGAAGAATAAAAGTGGATCTCTCCCCACCTCCAAAAGTGAGAAAAGCAAGACCCATTTTCTTTCTTTTTTACATGAAACACAGAAAAAACACAAGCGAGACATTTTCTGATAGAAACAGGCACATACATGCAAAGCATCAAGCTGGAATACTTTAAAATCTGAACCTTAAGGACCAAACCCCACCAAAGAGAAGAAGTAGACAGTCAGCTTCCCAGCATAAGAGCTTCATGGTCTCCAACTTTCAGTTATTCATTCAGGATAGCCGCAGGTTCAATCTGCCAGGACTGACTCATTGTGTTAAGGTGTTCTTAAGGCTTTCTCTTTCCTACACTGCCAGACTGAATGTCACCATAGAACTGGTTTGTAAGGTACAATGATTCTCAGAGATTGAACCTGCCATGTGACCAAGATGACATTTTCATCCTCAAAGAAGCCACATGTACCTTTCTGACAAAGCTGTGTGAAGTATTAGAATCTGATGCTGTAGAAAGATCCTAGTTGCCTTTGTGTATATTTACTGCCTGCTTGAGTGTTTCTCTGTGTGGGTTTTCTCTGTATCTTGTAGAAATGTTTGGGGTGTTTTATCCTGCCATATCGCTCGTGGCCCGCGAGCTGACAACTTTAGCCGTATTTTACCTTCATTTTTGATGAGGTGGTTTATATTTTGTTTCACTTTGTGTAGTGACTTCCCACAGTAGAGTTTTCCAATTGTCGTTAAAATAACGTACATATTACACAGATATTCAATAAAAATGTTTTATTTCCTGTTGATGTTCTAGCAGTTGTCTTTCTTTTGATCTAAACTCTTCGAAAGGCATTTATTTCAATCTAGGACTTTAGCACAATCATAAACTTCGAAGTACCATAAGTGTAATAGCGCAGCACTTTTCGAGGGGCTGTGAAAAGCTGCTTTCATCAGTGTGGTCTACTCTAGGACAGTCACAGCCAGCAGAGCTCCAGTAGATAAATTCTCTACCTTGCCACCTCTATTGCAGATGAACTGTTATCTTGGTTTCCCACAGATGTTATTATTTGCCTCCAAAAACATCAATCTCTAGCAAAACACAGATTAGTTTCTACACCACAGCAGAAACTTCAAGTAGTTACCTGCGCATCAGTCCTCTTCAAGTCAATTGTGTTAGAGCAGTGTTTGAGGCTTTCATCTGGAAAGAGATGGTATATTTTAATCTACATTCAGGAGCTACTGCTAAGCTGGCCACAAAAATCAAGCTTCTTGTATACTAAAGATCATTAAATAATAGCTTAAACTGTAGGGGAGGGGGGAGTAAGGTGTGGGAGGAAGTGAATTGAAAAATTGAAAAACATTATGCTGTGAAACAATTCAATTCCCTGAGCCTGGCAAGAGAAACAGCTAAAAATAAAACAAAACACAAAAAACACCACCACATTTCCATTGCCGTTTTCCACAGCAACCCCTTCTCAAGAGAATTATGCTCAATCCTTCCAGCAAGTATTTGGTGGTTTACTGATATGCTCCAGCATAACCTCAGCTGTTGTTAAGTAAGACTTTACTACTATAGTTGGAGCTCATTGTAAATATTTTCAGTGTTGATACTTTTCCCTATTCCCACTGCTCAGAAAGTGCCCTCTTTTCTCACAGCTATTTTGGGGGGTTTTCAGCATCTAGAGTCAACGTGCATCAAATGGACTGACGCTGCTCTCGGTGACTGAGAGCAAATCGACCTCTCCTGGTGGACCTGGTGATTCAGAGAGTAATTATTCTTCCAAAACTGAATGACTGGAGTCTGTGGCTTCACAGATCAGCTGTGAGGTGATGCTTGCTGGGTCTGTGGGAGCTGAGATAACACCCCTGTGGTGCGGTATCATTCCCATAGATATAGGAAGGTACCACATTATGGAGGTATGAAATGCTGCTGTTCCCTTCAAAGTTGGTGTATGAATATTTCCCTAAAAGGAGCAGTTTGCTTAAAAGCAGACCCAAATCTATCAAAGTCAGTAAGTACAAATACTTTGATCGAGGTTCTATACACATCAGCCATTTTTGCAGATCCTGAGCATACCAAAATTACATCTCTGTCAATCAAAACCAGTTCTTCCAATAAGGCTGATCAGTTAAAGCCAGTCATTACAACTAATGTAAGGAAATGCTTCATATAATAGCTGTCATACTAAGTGGGAAAAGCGGCAAAAATTACATATTTTATTCAGCTCATTTAACCCCTAATCAACTGTCAAGAAAAACATTCTTCCCAACTGACAGTTACCAAAGCAAAGGATCTACATCTCGCGATCACTTTTCACATTTCAAGTCAATGGAGGTTAAATTGCCTGTTAGTTATGCAAAGCAAGAATTAGAACATTATATTTTCTGATTAACAGTCAATTCCCTTATTTACTTATGCACTAACATTTTCACTCCAGGCTGCCAGTTCAGTTTCTTAATCACATACTGACCTCCTTTTCAGAACATACATCTACCAAATTCATGACCCTATTTTCAGTGTCAGTTCAGACACTGTTACTCATCCAGGCATTAAAGAAGTATGGAAAAGGCAGTTTCTATACACACCACAAGAATATTTACCCTGTCTTAGTTATCTCACATGTAGTAAATCTTTTTATATTCAATATAGAGAATATTTTTACTATTGCAGCAGAAAGCAGTTCTAAATGTCTATGACAAACTAGTACAGAGAACACTTTATGTGGTACTTTGTGACTGACACCTGCAACAGGATTTTCAGACACAAAAGCCATACAGAGATTTATTTCAAGGTTATGCTATATTTAACATTAAAATGAAAAGTTCTGCAAACTAGGGAATGATCTAAACATCCTTAACAGAGCTTATAAAGAGGCCAAGTAGTGGGGAAGTGAAGACAGTTCTTCCAGGCTTAGGGGTAGAGGTCGAAGGGTCAGGTAGTGCAATCCTTTTGTTTTATGCATGCACACTGCAATAATATACTGAGATCTTGAACAGCCATTTAGAGCAAAAAAACCCCAATAAACCAAACCTAAAGACTCATCTTCTGACAGAGCTCGTCTCATATGGCTGACAGCTCACATTTAGTTTCAGCTGACAGTTTCATATCTTTGTGCATTCCCTTATTACTTACAGCAAGGAAAGCACACAGTAGGGATGCACTGCTGTTATGCACCAAACATAGAGCTGACATTGGCTTTTGTCATAAACATAAGGCCAATGCATAAAAGTGGCAGAATATTCTCTGCTCAGCTAATCAAGATTATCCCACAATCCTGCACAAACTTCCCTAATTTTGACCACATTCTCCCAGAGCCCAGGGCCAGTTCTCTCCTTGTATTGTACTCACATACATGTACCTTAGCCTAGAAGATTTTGTGACTCTTTCTGTGAAGCTGTAGCACCCACTGTCACCGAAAGGTTGTTCCAAACACAGACACAGATCTGTCGTTGAAGAATTCCAGGTTGGTCTTAGGCTATATTTGTCTTCTCCCTTGGACCATTCATCACAGGAGGAGGATCTCTGGCTGTAAATCCTGACTGAAAGCCTGACAGGTTGGAACCTGGAATGCAATGCTGAGTCAATTATTTCACACTTAGTCAGAAACATTATCATCCACGTGTTCTGGTGGAAGACAGACTGAGGCTCAAAAACTTGCACCCTGCTCAAAGTGGTTTCTGTCTTCATGAACTGTCCACATTACTAAACTTTTGCTTTTTTGGAGATTGCTTCTGTGACATTCGCAGAATCAAAATGGCTTTAACCTGTTTTCTTTCTTTCAAATGCAAGGTTGCCTCTACTGTTTAACTCAGTTAAGATTTTTTAAGCTAACTCTTCATGGTTAATAAGGGGCCAAATTGCTTAATTGGCTTTAACTCCTTGCTTCACCAGACTTAGTCTCACTCATGCCTCTCCAACCATACACCCTGATCTGATACTGATACAGAAAAGCACTGATGGAAGGCTAGCAAGGAAATTAAGTGATCAGAGTAACTGTCAGAGTCCTTTTCATAGATCAAATGAAGATTAAATGGTCAAATTTCAGCACAGTGTATGATTCAGAGTGGGGTGCTGAGAGGTTCATTGTTGCAGATGAACATTCATTAATGATCTAGAAAACAGACAAATGAGTTGACAAAATTTACCTGTGGCGTAAAATTGTTCCAGCTGGAACAGATCTAACTTATGAGGGCATCTCTAATTTCATATATTAAGAATCAGATACCCAAACAGGCATTTCAACTGAAATGTTACTGAACACCCAAATATTCTGCAGAGGTTTGTGAACAGTAGTGCAGAAATGTCTGTAAAGATGATCTCAGACAGAGGAGAAGGTAGGAGAGCTGGTCAATGGGAAAATGAAAGCAGGACCCCTTTTTTACAGGAATTGCTGACAGAAAAGTAGATTCATCTTCTCAGTTATCTCTAGAATGCAATGAAATCTCAGGATGAACCAGGTGTACACAAAGTATGTTCAAATTACTATCATCATACACATAGACTTAATATATACTATTTTGAATATGCTTAGTTGTAGACATAATACACACACCTAGAGGTCCCAGCAGAGCGCTGTGTTAGGTTAGTCTCTGTAGTACAAACACAGGGTATGAAAAGAAATAGAGAGAGTCCTTGGCAGGAAGAAGTTGTGAAAATATATCTAAAAAGAGACAATCTTGAGGGAAACGTAAGGCATTTATGGAGATTACATAAATGAACAGAAAAATAAATGTGAGGCAAATGAATAAATATGTATCCTAGCTACAGATTTCTGCTATATATAAAAAGTATCTAGCTACAGATTTCAGTACCAGAGAGGAGAGTCCTACCTAGGCCACACACTGCCTTTGATTGAGCCTTCCAAGTCTCCAGAATAAAAACCTGAGAAGATTCAAGTTTTTATTTTTGCTTTGCTCCATGCTTCCAGAAAGAGCCTTTTTCCCCACACAAAGAATCACATCTCCCACTCCAGCCCAGCCATGAGGAGAATTGGTTAATGCTTTCTCTTTGGATTTAACACAAACAAATAGTTGCCTGAAAGGTTTGAGCACCGTGACCATAATTAAATCTGCAGTAATTAGTAATGCAACAACAGCAAGCGAGAAAGGCAAGCAAGCTTCTCCAGATGACATTTTGTAAAGTACAGATAACACAGAGGAATAAACTGGCAAAAATGCAGAAAGAAAAAGGAAATCACTTGCAGATTAGGGGAGCAAATCTTTGTCTTTTGCCATACTGCCCAGCCCACATGGTCTCACTTGGTTTTGTGCTTCCCCATGGTGCTGTTATATCAATAGAACCACCAGATCTCTTCTCAGTAAACTTTTGATCCCATGTTTGCTACTGTTTATGTTGTGTTTACTGTGTTCCCTAATCCAGCTGAGCACAGGCTGTTCTATTGTTGATTCTTCTCTCGCTCCACTTCCTTGTAGTCAGTTTTCCTTTCTAAAGTTTATTCAACCACTGTGCAACAACTGGCGCTCAACCCTCCCTCAGGAACATGGGTTCCAGGAGAAAAATTGAGTTGCAAAAGCTTTTGCAACTAAGTTAATAATTGTTTCATAGTGCAAATTTCAAAGATGCTGCAGTGTTTGATCACTTCCCACAGTGTAATACCTTTCTATATGGTACACTTCTTTCATGAGCTTGCTCTGCACCTATTAGCAATGGTGAGTCATACCAGCAATTCAAAGAAGTGTAGTAGCACTTTTGACAGAGAAAAAATACAATGGACTCGGAGACACCAGGGACTTTTTCTTCCCTGCACCAGAAATTCTATGTCGGGTCCCACCATGATTTTCATCATCTCAAGTGCCTTCATCAAATCTCCTATAACCCTTTCCCTAAGACAGAAGGAACAAACTCTCTGCCTAGCACCATAATGCAAGCCCATTTCATTATAACCAAGGAGCTGGACAATCAATATGAACCGCATATTACCCTCAGCCAGTCTCCTCCCAGCCTTGTTTGAAGTTGACAGCACAAATGCTTTTCTGATCACACACTAAGAGGACCATCTCTGCTCTTGAGCTGACCTAGGCTGGTTAGACTCACATTCTCTCTTTAAGGCATCTCATGGTGAGCAAACTTTTGGTCACACCACTCTCGGTTATCTCACAATGCAAAACCTACATGGTAGAGAGCAGAAAGCAAACATCAGACAGAATGTCAATACAGGTGAAATAAAGGTAAACTTCACTGGAATATAGATTTTAAAATGCATTGAAAGAATTAGCAAGTTAAAATCATGAACTATCAGAGAACTCCATTTTCCCACTAGCCGGCCTAACGGCTTTATAGTGTCTTCATGTCCTTTTGTATGTGTGTGCATTCATTATCTCCTGGGTGACAGCTCCATAAATCCTCTCACACTCTTGTTGTGTTCAAAGATAGATGAAGAGCTCCTTCAGGACAGAGTATCTCACGTCCCCTCACAACTGCACAGCCTGTTTCTTGACTACATCTGTTAAGCACACTCTTGCCACAATGTATTCCTCAGCACCTCAAAAAGAGTAGGTCTCCTCCACACATAAGCAGCAACTCACCATTCGTTGCTTAGTGTATTACACCACATACACCACACTTTCCTACTTTGTTTACATTCACATTGTTGCCATGTTCACTTTTCCTAAGGTTTGTAGCACACAGACTTTTGGTCCACACTTCTGGCATCTGGGCAGTACCGTACTGCAAAAGGTCAGCTATTGAGATTCCTAAGCCACAGTAAAGGGTTAGAAGATCCCTAGCTTTTACCATAGCAAATATGAAATAACCACTAACACAATCTGCTAAACAATCATATTATCATCAGTCAAATCATCTTATTCAAAAGCTGTCTGGATACTCATATCCTTAAAATTGCTGTACTTTTCCTTAAATAAAATAAAAGAGGGAGAGAGAGAGAGAAGACTAACGTCATTTCCTGATCATCTCATTAGCAATCTATTTCCCACATTGTAAAGCAGGCACTTACTGTGACACGGATTTGCAGATCTGGATCATTTTCAAAATCCTGCAAGAATTGCATCCTTTTCATCTGAACTATTTCAAACATATGAAAACATTTGATCTGTTAATCATCTACAACAGTTTTCCATGGAGTGGATTTGGTCTTATTAGCAGCAACGTGGTCTCTTCCTTGCCATGCAGCATGATTCAAAACATGCCTCATAACAGAGCCACAGGGTACTCATCAGAGGGGAAAATAAAAAGCCCATGCACCTTGGAAATTACCAATCTGGGTAATGCCATGAAATAACTGATTCCAAACACATGGCTCCCAGACTGTCTGGAGAATAAAGTACAGAGTTAGCCTAAGGTGTGCTGACAGAAACCAAGGACTTGGGAGGGAAGAAAGCTAATGCTTAGTTTGTGAATACAGACAGGCAGTTTTGCCATGTTTAAGCAGCACAGTGCATATAGCAAAGACATGAGTTCAGGTCTTCCCCTTCAGCAGAACTGCAGGATGGGATGAGGAAGGTTCTGCTGAGGAAGAGCTGAAGACTTCAGCTTGAGCAAAACTGGATTTTGAATGAGAGCCTTTTGCAACCCCTTCCTCCCTACTTGGCCTAAAAGGCACACAAGAGATTCAGGTCTCTGGTAAACATAGCAGCAAGTAGCCAGAATATCTGTACCTCAAGGGTGCCCAGCTACCTTCTCTCTAAATTGGAGGGATGGAAAGTCGAACTTCTCAGTGAATGAGGAATTGGTTGGATGGTTGCATCCAGAGGGCAGTGGTCAAAGGCTCAGTGTCCAGATGGAGCTCAGTGATGAGTGGTGCTCCTCAGGGTTCTGTGTTTGGGCCGTGACATCTTCATCAATAACACAGACATACTGTGATCAAGTACACCCTCAGCCAGTTTGCAGATGACACCAAGCCAAGTGGCACAGTTGACACACCTGAGGGACAGGGTGTCATTCAGAGGGACTTGGGTGAGCTCAAGAAGTGGGCCCATGTGAATCTCATCAGCTTCAAGAAGGTCAAGTGCAAGGTCCTGCACCTGGGTCTGGACAACCCCCAGTGTCAACACAGGCTGGGGGATGAAGGGATTCAGAGCATCCCTGTGGAAAAGGACCCTGGGGGTACTGATAGATGAAGAGCTGGACATGAGCTAGTAATGTGTTCTCGCATCCCAGAAAGCCAACTATATCCTGGGCTGTGTCAAAAGGAGCGTGACCAGCAGGTGGAGGGAGGTGATCCTGCCCCTCTACTCTGCTCTCGTGAGACCTCACTTGGAGTATTGTGTGCAGTTCTGGGGTCCTCAACATGAAAAGGACATGGAAGTGTTGGAACAAGTCCAGAGGAGGGCCACGAGGATGATCATGGGGCTGGAGCACCTCCCGTATGAAGAAAGGCTGAGAAAGTTGGGTCTGTTCAGCCTGGAGAAGAGAAGGCATCAGAGAGAGCTTATTGCAGTCCTTCAGTACTTAACAAGGGCTTATAAGAAAAATAACAACAGACTTACTAGCAGCGCTTGTTGTGATAGGACAAGGGGCAATGGTTTAAAACTAAAAGAGGGTAGATTCAGACTAGTTATAATGAAGAAATATTTTATGATGACAGTGATGAGACACTAGCATAAGTTGCCCAGAGTTGTGGCTGCCCCATCCCTGGCAGTGTTCAAGGCCAGGTTGGAGGGGGCTTTAAGCAACATGGTCTACTGGAAGGTGACCCTGCCCATGGCATGGGATTGGAACTAGGTGATCTTTGAAAGTCCTTTCCAGCCCAAGCCATTCTAGGTTTCATCCCATCAGCCTCACAACCACATCACCCCCAGTCTCCGACCCTCCAAGCTTCTCACCTTAACATCAGTGAGCATCAATTCATACACAGCTATGGCTGATCTATCTTCTGTGCTGATTCTGTCAACAAAAATTGGATGAAATACTGTCTTTGTATACATCCTGTATTGTCTTTTCTGCTCTACATTCTAGGGTTGCATTTCCCAGCCTTCTCTGATTCCAAGCACAGCTGCTGCTGAGGTTTTCTCAGGTTTACCATATTTGTTAATTGAACTTCTTTTGTGCTTAGGAGCTAATTAAGTACTTGATGACCTGACTGGCAGAATGTTGCATTGTGATGATCAGGTTTCATTCCTGACTGGGTTTTTTTGAGGGAATCTCATGTAATTGACTTCACGCGTCTGCTACCTCTGTTTCCACATATGCAACCAGGAACTAAAAATCTTTTTCTCTTTGAGAGTCTGAGGCAGGGAGTTTTGTAGGTGTTACATAGCAGAGCTATATTTTAACAATACCATTAATTCCATAATTAGGAACTTACATAACCCTTTTTCAATGTGCTGTATAAATGTGCCCATTTTGTCTAAAGAATTATTTCAGTGGTTAGCATTACTGCTCTTCTTCGGTAGGTAGAAACTGAATACTTCTTGTTTGAACTCAAGTTGGCAATACCCCACACAGGACTGCAGCAGTGATAAGAGTTTTGGGCCTGACACAGCTCAAACCTCATGAGTATCTGGACAGCCCCACTCAACTGTAAAGCATCACTGAAGCATCTTTAGGGATTTCAAAGAGCTGTTGGTGCAGTTGCTTGTGGGAAGTCACAGTAGAAACCAGTCACTGTAACTCAGTGGTGTGGTATGTGCCACCACGTGTTTCTACCTGTAAATGAAACCTCTGTTTTGAAACCCAATTGTCTCTCACAGGAAACACATCCTACCACAACCCAGTAAGGTTTGTGCCACAGTAAAGAAGGGGTATGCCATGTGCAAGAAGCAAACACGTTCATTACTCACTCAAGATGGATTAAGATGAAAAGCCTCTATGATTTCTGGATTTAAAGTTGCAAAGCTAGACGGATGAATTATCTCTCCCTCACTTTCAGCTGTCAAGCTGCAACTTTCTTTCTGTGCAGAATATTCTTTCCTTATGCTTCAGTCGTTTTTCCACTCCTTTCTCTCAGTGCAGCTGTAGCTCCACTTTGTGGTAAATGAGGAAAGCAGAGAGTGAACCAGGTGTGTTAACTGCAGGACCGCGCACAGCTGCTGAACCTGGCAGGTGTGAAAAGATGCTGGTCTTCAGAATCAGTCAACAATGATTAGTGAGGCCTAAGACCATTTCTCATTCTTTTTCAACTTGAGAAGCACCCAAATCAATCCTTTGCTATACTTCTCCCTCCTACCTAGCTGTAAATACACAAAAAAACCCAGCTGCAAAATACTACATAAGAAAAAACAAAGGGAAGTGTATTTCCTACGTATCTGCACATGCAGCAAAGGAAACTGCCTGACCTGCTTCATTTCTCATAAAGGAGGAGGAAGATTTTTCAATGTTTTCAGTACCCTGTTGAATATTTTGAAACAAATTAATGTATTCCATCTCTCAGGATATTCTCTGGTTCTAGGGTTAACGCTGGAGCTAAAGTGACATAGTTTTGAGTTTCCAGAGCTAAAGTTATGAATGCTTTTAAAGGCATTAATTATTTAATAAGAATATTTGAACTATATTTACAGTTCTTTAATAAATCTGTTTTCCATACTTGGAAGAGGACTGGATTTTGGACAGGTCTATCTACTGACTGCACAGACCTAAAATGATTTTTTAAGGAAAGTGAATATATTTGCTTTAAAAAATGCTTCTGGAAGCCACAAAATCAACATCACTTTGTAATAATAGTGGGGCTTTGGTTTAAGACATCTAGCTACAGGTATACACTTAGAGACATTTACAAATGTACCTGATGCTTAATTCCAAAGACAGACAGCAGAGATTTGGGCAATGAAAGAGCAATTTCACACACACAACAGCAGGTGCCTGCATTCGGGAGCATCACTGGGCTCTGAGCTCCAGTGACTGCACTGGGCATTCAGGCATCCAGCCACATACAGAGACCTGTAAGTGGGTGCCTGTTCAATGCCAGTTTCAAAACAAATCTCTCCCAAGCTATCCAAAGCTGCCCTCTGACAAGTTGGCCCAGCATAAGACAAAGCACTGTTCTGGCACCCAGCTCTGAAGAGTGTGAAGTGGTTTAGGAACCTTTCTCAGTGCTGGCCCTATTCTATGCTTCAGCAGAGCACGCTCTCTTAATTGCAAGTTCACATCATGTCAGACTGTGGCAAGAGCTGTAAAGCCTCACTAAGTGCAGGTCACATCAATTTGATCAAAACCACATCAGAAAAATAGGAAGAAAAAGGATCTGGATTATCCTTTCAGTAGGATTTCAGGAGCAATGCTTTCCACGCTTTGTAGGCTGTACTTAAACCAGACTCAGCACGAGAAAGGGAAAGCAGCTGAGGTGCTCTGAAACGCTCACCCATGTCTGTTGTCTCAGTAATTTCATTTCAGGCATGACCTTGTCTGAGGTCTCCGTGAGGAGCAAGAGACAGACATCTATGTTATGAACAACCCTTACAAGGCATTTGAGGACTTTTCAGGAAGGCAAACATTAAGGGGAAAATGTAATATGATTTTTGACATGACATGGAAAATGCTGAGGAGGGTACTTCAACTGTTACCACATATGAAGCTCTGAAGACTGTATATAACATCAAGAGGGATGTTACACCTTGCAGCAGTGTAACACACAGCTCTGCCCACACAGGCTAGTACACGTGGGGTTGAAAAATCAGTGGTGGCCCAAAGGAAGAACATGAGGTTAGTACCTCACATATATATACAGTCTAAGGAAAACTAACTCCTGAAGACAGTGCAAGCAGGCCTGAAGCCTTCTCACTGAGGTCCATATTGCAGGACAGCAGTGGTGCTAATAGATAGGGAAGGAACCACACAAAGCTCTAGCTGGGGCTGCCTGCTCAGGAAGTCAGAGTGGGGAGGAGGAAGTGCTGGAAAAGATCATGTTTACTTTGAAGAAGTTCAAGGAATGAGCACAGTTAGTAACTGGCTACAGCCCATCCCAGGCCCAAGGACTATATCCTGAACTGCTAAGAAGTCATGAGGCATTGGGAGCACAGGCAGCAGCCCTTGTTTCAGGTCTGCTGCCAAACACTCCATGCTAATGCTGACAGTTCTGGACTTTACATTGGCACCAGCTCTCCCCACAAACCATTCATCTGGGGGCAGTTTCCCAAGCAGGCCTCTTTGGAGAAACCATCTTCCTTTCCAGGGTTTAGCCTAACGCCAGGGAAGTGGACCATGTAAACAGTCTGAGCCTCTGAATGAAAGGAATGCAGAGAGGAATGGAGATGAAGGACTAGAATGCAATTCCTGTAAACAAAACCACCAGCTTCTTTTAAATTAAACACATACCTATCTTCCTATCTCTTCATATATGTACACACAGCAGCTCAGTAAGTTCCTGGGAAACATGAAAGGCACTGGTCCAACATCCAAAACAAACTGCTTTAAGCAAGGAAATAAAACTTATGAGTCTAAAGCCTGTACTGTCATGAGAGTTTGCTGTTACGTGCCAGTAGTCTCAAAGCTGCAAGTTAGATGCCAAATGCATTTAAAAATTCATTAGACTTGACAATACCGTTAATATGCATCTTATTTAGTTGATACTTGTTTTAAAGCAATGCTCCTCCCCTCCTTTTTTTTTTTTATGTCATCAAAATCAAGAATTCTGCAAATGAAACCTAGAGAAATAACTGAAAATACAGAATTTGTGTGAGATTTAGTAAATCTCAATAAGCTGATGAAGCAGAAGATAATGAGAGTGATTCTGAGGGCTATGACACCTAAGCATGACAATTCACAAAAACAGGCTCGTGGTGTTTTAAGCTGCAGGGCCCTATAATGTATATACCTAGCTCCCGCTACTGTGTAGTATGGAAGTGCCACCAGGAGATGTCAGGCACGGACCGTCAGCAACGGATGGCAGGGGAGCATCCTCAGCAAGCCAAACTCACAGAAACCCAGCTGCTGCAGGGCACTTGACAGTCACAGTTGTCATTGCTAACACTGTGCCCTTCCTTCATACTTAAGGAAAATGACAATTTTGGAAAAATAGATAAAAGAAACAGTTTCTAATGGATGCTGTTATATCTTGAAATTAAAAGTAAAAATCCCTCATCTACTCCTACCAGATCTTTTAACACTTCAGAAGAGCAATTCTGCTAAATGTTGGCTCAAACTAACACACCTGCAAGCATGCCTGTGTATGCAACCACACACAACCACCCCATAGCTCTGGAATCAAGCAGGACATCTGCTTGATATGTGCTACAACAGCTTCCTGGAGCTAAGATTCGTGTACTAGATATTAAAAAGTCCATACTGACTGAATGGGGTTTAATGGAATTCATTAGAACCGTTTTATCCAAGAAATACAGGGTGAATTGTATTTGACTGTTGCACTTTTTATGTCTGCAGATTCCTTGTCAGGGTACCCAAGAGAAGATACTGATTACTAAGAATAGACCTGAGGTCAGTATATTGCAGACCTGAAGGTTTATGACATTTATGATTACAGCACTCACCTACTTTTTGGCTTTTGCTCTCACTAGCAAAGATTATACTCTGGTAGATGTTTATGACTTCTTTTGTATTTCCTTACACCCATCCACAATCTTTACTGAGTACTGGGATGACACAATAACATCCCAACTTGTATGGATTAATTTCTGGTCAGTGACTAGTGCTAGGCTACTGGCTAACATATGTTACCTGCTAATTTTCAGATACCAGATTGCAAGTCACTTTTTCTACATTTCAGATTGTAAGTGGTCCTGCAGAAACAGCAAGTACCTTACCATGTTTAGTCCCCTATAGACTTGAGAATGTGTGATGGGACAGACAATCTTGCCTTCAAGGTGTAAATCCCAAATGGTTCAGGTTCATATAAACCAAGGAACAGAACAGTTTGAATTTCAAATGAAGAGCCAGTGTTCTTTTTCAGTTCCCCAGGACAGAAGGGTTTTGCTGTCCCAGCTTTCAGCAAAAGGCAGGGTGAGGGGCATAGTTTTTTGGCTAAACCGTTCTTTATGAATGTAGATCTGAAAAGAGTTCTATCTCCAGCTTTAAAAACACAATTGAAACCAAGTGTATGGTAAGAAAGTACTTTCCTTAAAATGCTCACACTCTTAGAAATAAGCAACAATTACTGCTTAGTGATGAATTATGAGAATTATTTACAAATAATTTTGCAAATTGAATACTTTTGTATGCTAACACAATTATCTTGGAAATCACTGTTCACTTTAAGGTCAAGAACAGATGCAGCTCCCATACTGAGACTTCATCAATGTTTTAATTCCCTGCAACCATAACTCTGTCACTTACTATCCATATCTCACAGAATCTAATTACAATTATATTAGGACGCTTTTTGCTTGTCATTTTGTTTCACTTCAATTGAGCAAAATCAAGACAAACCACACCTAATTTGAGTCTGATTCAATCCACACACCCCTGTCTATCCCACACCAAGTTAGCCTGGAATTACTTACAACCTCTACTCCACCTACTGACCTGCAGTACTGGAATTTGTAATGGAGTTCATAAACCAACACTGCAGGTCAAGAGAAGAATGCTGAAAATGGGAGACAGTAAACAGATCGGCCAAGAGACGTGACTTCATCCAAACTGTGGCTACCAAGGAATTCAGAGAGTGGGAGAGCAGCACATGGGGTCCTCTCACACCTTCAGGACTCACATCTATGGACTGGGTAGAACCATTCAACTTTACCTCATGAAATGCATTCTGTGAAATAAAGTTCCACTAAAATGTTCTGTGTATGAGGAAAGATATGATGATGAATTTTTACTCCCCTTTGGATTGGTACACAAGTCATCATCTGTGCAAAACAACGCGAGCCCCACCTCTTCCTTGGGAGAAAAACTTGCGAAGTCCATCAATTAAAAAGCAGCCCACTACCTTTTAATGAAGACTCCACAGGGCTCCTTCAGGTTTGTTTTGATATTTTTGTCTTTTTCTATAGACCTAGTAGTCCTATATATCTAATGTTCAAATTAGAATAGCTGACATGCCTGCAAAAATACTGATGAGAGTTACAACAAATGATCCTGAATAGCAATTCCAAGGGATACTGCAATATATGTAGCATGCAAGAAGGCTTACTTTGAGGGCGGTGAGGCCCTGGCACAGGCTGCCCCATCCCTGGCAGTGTTCAAGGCCAGGTTGGACAGGGCTTGGAGCAATGACTTGGAATTGGATGATCATTAAGGTCCCTTCCAACCTGAACCATTCTAGGATTCTGTGAAAGTAACTTTCCAACACCTAATGCCACCACATAGAAGTTTTCATTCAGATTATTTTGGTCTCTTCGGGCCTTGTGAAATGACCTGGCCTCCAGTGACAGGAGTTTTTCTTTTCCATTTCAAAATGAGAATATATATGGAAACCTTCACTGGTTAGAAGGACACTGGGACCTCACCAGGTGCCTTGGACTTTCATCGTATCTGGGAGAGAAGCCCTTCACAATCAATACACAGCTCCCCTTTTACCTCACCCTGTATCACAGGCAGTAATAAGGGTTGTGTTGGATCCCTTTTCCCTTACTTAGGGATAGGGCTTTTCACACACCAACCCCCCATTTAAGTATGTCCCTTTAGTCCTCAGCGGATGAGGAAGAAAGTGTGGGATGTTACAAGCAGGCAGCCTTTTTCCACCAGGTTTTCTTCCCTTTCTTTGCCCAGGCCTCTGCTCGGGCTCCCTCAGAAAGCTTTCAGCTGCCTTGTTAGCTTTCTCCTGAAAAAGCAGATTGCTGAACTGCCTTCTGATTCCATTCCCCAGGGGCTGCTTCACACACTACCTTCTTCAATCCTAGCCTTTCCATGGAATGATCAGCACATGCAACCCAGCAGCATTTCTGCCCTGAGCAAGGCTCAGAGAGCCCAGGCAGCCCTAACGCTCTCAATCCAGACCAGCCTGACCTGGAAGAGTACACAAGCAAGAGAAGCAGCTGCCTCTAGAAAATGGTTGATGAAAAGGTCTGGACTGAGAGACAGAGATATCTCTATCTAAAGAATAACTAGGCTATTGAAAACAAAAGTGTTGGTTTAGGATAGAGTTCATATCACCTGTTGTATATTACAGAACCCAGCAATAAACTGCATAGAGATCCTATTACCTCAGCAGCAAGTCAGAGAGCAGGGCAAAGAGTTATCACAAAGAGACTCTTTTAATTGTCCACAGTGGTCAGTGTTTCAACCAGCTTTCAGGTGATTTAAGCAGCCTGTGGTCAAGCAGGCTTCAGGATTTTGCTCTCCCCCACTGCTCTCTAGCACTGCATCCAACCTGGTCCCTCCTGGGGGCTGATATACCTCTCTAGTCATCATGCTGCTGGACGTAGATTTCATAAACAACTTAGTACCAGTGGTTTCCCAACTACGGGCCACAAATCACATGCCCTTGATCCACAGAAAACTGGCTAGCTCTGTCAAGCTGACTCCACTCATTTCACTTAGGAAGAGAAACAACAAATGAGAAAAAAATGTACTGAAGGGAAAAATGGATTGCACAGTTGTACCTGTATTAAATTAACAGAACAGAAAACCTTCTAGAGACAAGCTAGAAACACAGATGCTTTCCTACTGCTGCTTTTCCATGTAGGCATTTTCTGTAATTGCTACAGAAGTAGTTACGCAATCCTGAACAGATCCTCTATTTAATGTGGTTATATTTGGGAGGAAACTTGGGAATTAGTTTTTGTTCTTGTACAATGAATTTACTTGTGGTGAGACTGCCCTCTTCCTGACTTTCTGGCATACATCTCACACAGGAGGACTGCATGGTGACAAGGGAAAGTACATGGAGACTAATTAATCTTGTGTTGCATCTGGTTTTAATTCGTAATTTAGGAACATATAAAAACAGATTCTAGAATGGACATCCAAAGCCCTGGGCATGTTTTCCAAAATATTCAGCTCTCCAATAACACTAAACCCCATTAAACTACAGTCTTAGCAAAGAATTATCAAATGCACCTCCCCTCTTCTAAGAGATAACTATTTTAAATCCTTTCCCCACCATTTTACCCTAACGGAAAGAGTGAAAGGAGTAAGAAGTGTTTACAATCTCTAGATAGCTAAAACATCAGTTCTCTTGAATACTAAACATGAGCTATAAACCACAGAAACTTCCAGAGCTGAGGAGTTCTTGTGGAAAACCTTACACTAGCAGATCGATCCTCTTTCTAGAAAATAAAAAAGGCCCTCTTGAATAAAATCAGAATCCTTCTACAGCAGATTGGAAATGAGAAAGGTATGCTCCACTTTTTTCAAATCCACCTGGCGCTATGAATGACATAATGTCATTTTTCCTTCCTTTCAAAGGATCTTTTCAAAGGACAAGGAGATGCTGTCAGGTTTGGGTTTTTTTTTCTTTCTTATTTTTAACACACGTCACAGAAACCATTCCATGCTAAGATCATCCTGTACTATTCTTTGTTTTCTCAGACCTTACTCTTACTTTGCTGTGATTCAAAGGAACAAGTTATTACTGCTAGTGACACTGTAGTTTGCAGTGCTCTGCCCTTACTACTGCTGCTCGTAGTCAAATTCCTCCTTTCCTCAGTGAAGAAAGCCCCATCACAGCCACTCTTATCTCTTCAGGAACTGCCTTTTGAATTCTGTCTGGTTCTTGCAAACTCCCCAATTCCTCTGCAGCTCCTCCAAACCAACCTTGTCATCAGCCAGTACCAGACTCACCCACATGGCAACTCAAGGGAACTCCTAACAGACTACACAGTAGCACAGACAAACACATGCTCTCACAGATGATGCTCAGCATTTGCTACTGGTTCTGATGAGCCACCTTTCATTGCCTGTGGATACTTTCTCATTCCTCTATTGCACATTACTGACATAATTTTAAAAACTACCTGTGCCAATGACACTTTCAGAATATATCTGAAAATATGTAGCAAGTTTTAAGACTTGTTTACCAACGATTATGTCGGCTTAAGAACAGCATACAGATTTATCAGCTGAAAACTGGCCAAGGCAGGAGCCCTTAAGAGCTTATCTGCCTGGAAAGGAAGAACCTCCCAGCTCTCACCTTTCAGAGCCCATGGTCTGGATGCCTTTCTAAGTTGACTGGATGCCTTTCTGGTTGACTGCTATTATTGCTAAGTGCTGGGACAGGCTGTCTGCTGGCAAGAAGACTCCAACCACCCTCCTCTCACATTTGACCTCCTGTACCCATTTTGGTTTGAAGTCTTCTTACACTGCCCTGTTCTTTTACACTCTTACCCATCTTCTGTCCCTTTCTACTTCCTCTGCACACCATAGCTATTGCTCTCTACTGCACTAAAGATATAAATAAAAGGCAAAACAAAATCAGCATGCATGAGAACTTATTTTTAAACAATAATTTCCACAGGTTGAGCACAGCCTACCTACTGCAACAACTATTCCCATGCCAACATATAAACCAAACAGCATTGTCTTTTCCCCTCCCAAGCCAAATATCATCATCTCGCACAAATACACTCATTGCAGGCGTACCTACAGGTGCCTCAATCCCTACCTGCCATCCAGCCTGACCTTTGCTCATGTACCCGTCTCTCACCAACACACCCTAAATTCTGTGACACACAAACAGAAAATACCATGGCAGACCTGCAATGAAATTAAGCATCGTAAAAAGTGCAGCTGGAGGAAGGATATAAGGCTGTATAACACACCCAGCCTTTTCCCCCTACAACACTCAGTCTGAAGCAGAGGCTTCCCTTGCCTGGTCTTGCAGCTTCCCACGCCAGGCTTGGGATCCCAGAGCCATGTTAGAAGTGTAGCCGTACATACCTTTGGTCTTTACAACTCACCAGGCAGAACATGACTCACTCAGAACTTCTGCTAAGTAAAAGTGTTTCCTTTTGTATTTTGAGAAAAGGCTTAACGTTTAGTTATAGTCCATGCTCACCAGGATATTACAGAGATCTGTTTCTTAAGCACCAAAAGAAGTAATTCCTCAGAATGTCATTTTATCTCTTGTTGCAAGTGCCAAGAACGCTCAACAAGCTAAACAATGTAAAGTTATGCAGGGGATAAAGCAGAGGGAAAAAAACATCTGACCATGATTTCAAATTTGGATGCTTTTTTCAAAGCGATTTAATTATTACTTCAGAGGTGGTTAAAGTTCATTAAACTCCAAAGTAACACTTGCCAAGACCTCAAGATAGTTTATTATTTTAAATCTTGCATAATGATGAGGAAAAATACGTTTTGTTTGAATCCCTCTGGGGAGGAGATATGGCATTTTGCCATATTACAAGGAGGAAAATTCTCCTTAGTGCCAACGCCTAGTAAACTGCATCCTGTGTCTCACTGCCTCAGTGAAAATCAAGGCAGCTGACAAATCAAAAGGTGACTTGCTCTTAAACCCTTCCTGAGTATTGGAACACACTGTTATTTGCAAAGGAGCAGTGGGAAAGCTGGGTAAAAATTTTAGAGGGGAGGAGCAGAGGAAGAAGATGACATTTTGCCAATTTGTGAATAAATGGAAGCTGATTCATCCTGCTCGGTAGGCTTTCGTATCAGCCCTCAAGTAACACTACTACCCTGAAATACTTTGCCTCATAATTCGGAGAAAACTCCAGGAACAAACTAGCCAACGAAGTTTTAAGTTGACAAGCGGGTATTCTTTATTGCATCGCCAGCAGACAGGGGGATAGCTCCTCTAGCGTGTGTCCCTGTATTGTTACACAAGCCGTCCTTACATAGCCGCTGGGCATACATACATATTCATGAGGCTATGTATGGATTACATCATTTTCCAGAAAGTTCCCCACATGTGTACAAAAATGTGGTGGTGGTGGTGGTCTCTGGGGGTCTTTTACTTCTTCCAACAGTCTTTATCACTGCTGGCAGCCTTGGAAGCAGGCACAGCAGATGCTTATACCAGCTTAATTGGTTCATTAACACCACAGAGGTAACAATCATCCTGTCCTTCTACTTATCACTTAGTTTAACTGCAGCCCATCCTGGGCCACTGCCATTCCAGATACTCCTTATCCTTATGTCCTGGTTCTTCTAGCCTGTTTTTCTTACCCTCATTTTGTACTAACGTTATAAAGGCCTAAAACTACAGTGGTTTATCTTATCCAAGAATTCTCAGTATGTTCTCTAGCTGTACTCTATTTTTTTTTTCTGTGAATCATGCACCTCAGTAATTTCCATGGCTACTGTACAAAGCCATCAAACTTAACATTATTTAAAATTGATTATAAATGTTTATATGCTTCATTTTGTGATTTTGTGCCTCCCTTGTCTCACTCAGCTGGGTAGCTGCAGAGTTAGTGGACAGCAGAGTCCATCTAGTGCATGGCCTGAGCGAGTTAAAAAACAAACAGAAAGTGCTTACCTGTAACCCTTGCTCCCTGACTGGTACTTCAGTTGTTTACTTTCCACAATCACACAGCTCTGACTGCAGCACCGAGCCAGAAAAGATTGCTAATAAATTCGAATATTATTTGGCAGAATCAATATAGGTGCTTCCTGAACCCTTCAGTTAAGTGAGTTTGCCTTTACGGCATTAAAAAAAAAAGAGTAAAATACAGAGAACATTCCAATTTCAGAGGTAAATAGTAATCTGCTAAGATCACATTCTAAATCTAAGGAAGGTTAACTGAGCTGTATTTCAATTGAAGCACTGAAAACCTCAAATGGTATCAGTAAGGCAAAAGATGACAGAAGAAAATGAAACCAGCAAAAAAGCAGAATTACATTCATCTGCTGTAGAATTCTCAAGTAGCCCAATAAGATCTACTTGTCTTTTTTTAAAGTGTCACCAAAATTAACTCAATGCTATGGAAGAAAAAAGGATAGTGAAGTGATAGACCAGAAAAGCTTGGAGTCTTTATTTACCCCTAGATTACATAGAGCACCAAAGCAAAACACCTGAGAAGTCTGCATCTTCCCTTACAGAATAGACAGGCCAAAGACATCAGCTACATTCATCCGTTTCAGTAGCACACTTCTGGATATAAGAGTTGAATTTCTATGTTGAATACTTCTTTGACCTCTCATCTGAGCTAACACCCAATTTACAACCTTGCTGTGAATCTCTTAGCAGAATTCAGAACAGCATACTCTGTGTTACAGAAGTAGCTCTGTGAGCACCTGCCTGACACTGCGGCCTCTCAGTCAGTGAACATTTCCCCTTTCTATTACAAATCCCAAAAAACAATCCACTTTCTTCTACTGGTGGAGTAAGTTACACTTTTATTGCCAGGAACAGCTTCCAAATACTGGAATGTGCTCCCACAGAAGGAAGCCAACACAATTCTTTCTGCTCCTAACTGCCTCAGCTACAATATTAACAGCGTGCAAACAGCCATGTAAATTCAGTGTACAGGTTGCCAAATAAAAAGGATGTGATTCCTACATAGACAGTTTCTCAGTGGAGACTGCTGACAGCTCCTTGAAAGGAATCTGAATGGAGAACATGCTTATAGAGCTGCACCAGCTGCTTTACTCAAAATAAGCAGCACCTTTCTTGAGATCCTTATCCAGTTCTGGGTTCTTACAATTGAATAAAAGCACCCAAGAGAGTATCCTTCCCCTGCTGCTATGCAGATCAAGCAAAAATATACATATGAAACCTCAGTGAAACAGAAGAAGTTAAGAAAGTGGGTAGTGAATGCTACTGAATAATAAAGTAGGCAAATATAAATAATGTTTTCATTTACCTCATTTTTAAGTAGCCTTAGATATTACTTATAATAAACGGTTAATAATCATTACAGTTCTTGCAGGAACACAACTTTCAAGCCATCAATTTTTGGATTAGAATTTTTAGTATTAAAAAAAAAAATGGATCATAACATCAACAGCAAACTGCTAATTCTAGTCAGCACTTCCTATCATGAAACAGGTAATTTTTCAAACAAGTACAGCTATTTGGGAGGTTGGACTAGATGACCCTTGAAGGTCCCTTCCAACCTGAACTATTAGATTGATCCTATGATTGATTTAAATGGATGTAAAGGAATCACCTCAATACAGTTTTTCAGTTACATAAAATATCATTCTAGCCAGTGGCTACTCTATCTGTAATTATTCTAAGTGTTTGTAAAACTTGATACAAGCACCACCACTTTAGACAGGAATGATGAATTACATTAAAATGGAGTAAATGACTTTACTTGGTACCATTATATTCATGAGATTTTTAGAAGACTTTTAAAATTTATCTGTCCTGTAACACTTGCATACCCCCCTACTTGGTAAACTGCAAAAGCGGTTGTCTTCTTGCTTATTTGCCTGATAAATCTCTCAGTAGTTGTTGAAGCCGGTTGTTACATCTAAATCTGCAGTATGCGGCAAGAGGGCTCTCAGATGGAAACAAATCAGAAGTTCTCCATATGGTTCTACTGCTTCATAGCAAGGAGCTCCCACCGTATCCTGAGAAACAGCTCTGTAACATTTCTGCTGGAGATCTAAATGCCTGGGGCTAGCCCTTCACATTCCCCAAAACATCAAACGTACCATTATTAGCAGATTAAAATTAGGTATAGGGAAGAAGCTCTTCACTGTGAGCGTGGTGAGGTACCCTCATCACCTGAGAAGTTAGCCTGAGAAGTTGTGGCTGCCTCATCCCAGGCAGTGTTCAAGGCCAGGTTGGATGGGGCTTAGAGCAATCTGGCCTAGTGGAAGGTGTCCCTGCACATGGCAGTGGGGTTGGAACTATGATCTGTGAGGTCCCTTCCAGCCCAACTCTACGATTCCATGATACTACTGTAGTAGTACCACAAATTATGCAATATTTGAAAAGCAATGTCCAAAATTTCTGCCTACTCATCTACAGCCTAGCATGGTCTAAGAAAAGTACAATCAAAGCTCTGGTTTTAGATATAATAATTTGCATTTCTTAAAGGGTGGAAAGTCATATTCTTTCCTCAAGTACTTGTGCAAAGGTGAGAAAATAAAAAGCTGGAGATCATGTTTTTCTCATAAAACCATGAACTATACTGCAGTGATTACTGGAAGCACTTTTAGGACTACTGGAAGCACTTTCAGAACTTTGTAAAATATCCAGTCTGTCTTCCTTTCCTTGTTGAAGACCACATGAAAGAAAAAGAGAAAACCTAGATTTTCTTTACCCTTACACACCTGCTTTTCTCCCAGTAATCAGTTCTGCCCAGTCTCAAGCCATACATTTTCTCCTTGTCTTCTCCCTGCTATTAACCATCTTTACAACTCCTAGAATCTGGAGCGCAAAAATTGGAAGTGGCTAGTCTTTTTCAAATGTTCCCTCTCATATAAAGCCAGAGCAACACAGTTACAGGGGAGTTTAAGTGATATTTTATTTCTAACTACAGTGAAGAGAAGCAGTTAGATGGGAAGAAAGGGTGATTCAGTTGGGAACAATTAGCATTTTCTACATAATTGCTTCACAGAGAAATATGAGAGTTATTTCTAGAGAGTCTCAACTTGCAAAGCTTCAGTGGTTTTATTGTCCCCACCCATTAAATATATTTGGTAGCTGGCTGTAACCACACTTACACTGTTGCAATCAGGATCTTAAACTCCCTAAAATGCATCGTTGTTATAACGAGCCTTCAGGCAAAAGCAGAGATTAACATTTCTAAGAGAGACAGAAACAAAGATTTCATTCCACAGGCTCTCAAGCCTACAAAATCTCATTCCCAGAGATAAATACTAATGGAGAATGTATCAAGATGCCAATTATCATGCTACAGTTTTCTCAAATATAATCTTGTGCAACAGAAAAACACTGGTTTTCTTTTAAATTATCCTTTGTCTTCTTAGAAAATACACTGATACAAAGAAAGCACAACAGTTAATGCTGCTTTGTGGCATAAGATTACACAATAGCTGGTTGAACAAGCCTGTAATACCTAAATATCTTCAGGTCATTTCATCAAGGGAAACCCATAAAAATTGCTTGAGTTCCCACCCCGCAAGATTACACTGAGATTAAGTTTTCTTTTTTGCTGTCACCATGTTTTCACTGCAACCTTTTGCTATTTCAGAAAGCAAGGATTTTATTAGCTGTAACACCTAAAGAAGACAACAATGAACAGATCAATTATAAAACCCTTTTGTCTTCAACAGTAGTTCTGTCTACCAGAAAAGAGGCAGAGCATTAGCACCAGATACGCACACCTTTTAATTACCTCCCTTATGAAAGAAATTCCATATCTCAAAACAAAGTCTCATATCCACAATATTTAATATTCTTAATAATTTACAACAGTGATTAAAGATCAGCATAGATTGGATTATCATCTCTGCAGTATAGATGGGGCTTTTATCTTCCATTATCTGTAACAGAGCTTTACCACATAACATTCCTAAGATTCAAAGGTCTTAATTAAGATACCAACTGATGGTACCTCCCACCTCAAAGATTCTAACTTTGTAAGTCTAAAACTTACAAAGTTATTGCCAATGTTTACTGTTTAAACTATCAGCAATTAAAAACGTAGGAACATTCCTGGAAAAAAGTAAAAGACACAGACAAAAGAGAACCTCACTTTTCCTACTCTTTCATTAGCAACTACCACTACAACCCCATCACTAATTACTAACCATGTTTTGCATGGTTTGGCCCAAACTAGGAGTAAACGTAAGTCAGACCTTTCCAGAATTCTGCTATTACTCTTCGCTATGTTAAGGTACTTGCCTCTTGCTCCATCTCTAAAATAGCAAGACAATCCATGCAGACACAGGCATTTGTGTACTGGGAGCTAAAATTTCACAGCAAGGCAATAGAACCTAAAATGCCAAAGGCAAAAACTGAGTAAGGACATACTTTCGTATTTTAAAACAAAATCTGAAGGCCACTAGGCTTCAGCTGTAGGAATAATAATCTTCAACTGAATTCACATAGTATTTTAAAATTTACTAAATGCAAATGCTCATAATCTTGTCCATAAAGTAACCAGGGTGTTGAATACATGTGTATGGTATTTATGCTTCAAGCTTTTTTAAAACAACATTACAAACTTTATGATAAACTGTGCTATGGTTGCTATCACCCTGGTGTTTACTGAAGATCCACTTGTTCTCTTTATCTGTAGTCTGCACCAGTGAATGAAAAGGAGATTGTCTTTCACGATTCTACCTGTGCAGGAGAAGAGAACATGTAGAGAAACCTCAGAAATTATATCTATTATGAAGTTACCTTGTGTAGAAGTAGCACTGTGACATCTTTCATTACCTTTTCCCAGGAAGGGATATACTTCATCTCCCAAGTATAGGAAAAGATCATTTCCGTTTAACTGACGGAAGCTCACTACTTTCCCAAAGCAGAAAATTAGTACAGTGGTAATATGCAGGTATCTCTTGCTCATGGGTGCAAACACATACACATTTGGAGAATTGAATTTGAATGTAAAACCAACCTTAAAAGTTCAGGTTAGGAGCTTTCCATTGGAGGTAGCAAATCATAGAATCATAGACAATATTAAATTCTCCTTTAAACACAATAAGTAGTCAGCCTGGATTAAAAAGAATATTGCTTTATTTGGACAAAGGCACAGAGTCTTCATTGTTAGATTAAACATGTATCTTTTACCTGCAACTCAACTAAAAATTTTTCCAGAACAGGAAAATCACAACCAGCCCTGAACAAGAATATTTAACACCAGAAATCCAGAAATAAAGCAAAAGGATTAAATACACAACATCATGTACATCTGCCACAGTACGAGGACAAACAGTAGGCAAAGATTTGCTACAGTAAGTTAACATACTTGGAAGATCATGAATGCTACTAAAATACATACTGAAGTCATTTTTGTCCTGGATATATTTAAGCAGTCCTAAAGAAATGCTTAGTAACAGCAGAAACGCTCCTAGAAATGCTAAATGACTGTCATGGAACAGATCTGTAGAGAACCTGTATATCAAATTAAACAAGATCCTGAATTAATTTGTTTCATTTTTAACAAACCTCTTACATATCTAATTCTTACCTTCTTAGTATTAGCAGCTATAGGTACTAGCTCAAAATATTTTTATTGTACTAAGTTCTTAAGTCATGGCTTGCAATTGTATTTTCTCCAAGTAAAATAGTTATTTCTTATTAAAAATACTAGACGTCTATGATCATTAATACTGACGAAAATGGACCAACTCAACTGACATCTTCATAAAGGGGCTGAGCCCAAGAAATACTGACATTCAGCCATACGTTAATGGTATCCACAGTTATTACTGATTTATTTGTTTCTCAATCGTTACCTTTCTTCTTGGCTACTGATACTGATTTGTTTCAATTTAAACTGGAAAAAGCCACAAAGAACTTATGGAAATCCATAGAAGAGCTGAAGCCAGTGTAACTCTGCTCTCCTAGCAGAATATTAGAAGGTAATCTGATCTGCAGTTTTCCTTTTGGTCTCTCTACAGTAGCAAATTTCGAAGATGTAATGATACAAGTCAAGATAAAAAAGCTTTGATGCAAGTTAATCAGTTGCTTCCAACATACTTAAAGCCCCTATATCTTTTGCAGTGATTATGACAATCACAAATCTTTCCACAGCTAATTCTCAGTACAGCTGAATTAAAAAAAAAAATAAATCATTAGGTTATACTTCCATCTTTGGAAGGCATTCATTCATTTCTCGTCACCCTCTTCCTACTCTACCTCTCAAATTCAGAGTCAATCTAACACGGAAATAACTCATCTCTGAATGTGTAAATACAAACCTGGTAATTAACCAAGAAAAATTTTGCTTTAAAGAGAGGAAAAAAACCCTCATTTGCCAATACAGACTGCACTCTTTCAGCTAACACATACATCAAGTAACACTCAATGTAAGCATGGGCATTCAATTATTTAAAAAGTTAAAAACTAGCCATTTTGTAGTTCTTTGTAAAAATCACCAACATTTATATATGGTTGAACTTCTTTGGCGAATAAATCCCACAAACTTCAGTGCTTATCGTCAATGCTCAATTTTAACCTTCAGCTCTGGATATAGCATGTTTTCTATACAACAGTATGTGACCATAACAAGGGTAACATTGTGCATTATCGAAATAAGATTCACTATTAAAATAGCTTGAAAAAATAAAAAGTCTTATTTGTTTTAGTCAATGGGAATACTTTTCTCTTTAGATTTCCCAGGTGACCCAAGTTACCCAGAAACACAGATACTAGACCTAAGTGGTTTGGTATGAATTTTAAGACGTGAAAGCTCAGAAATCTCTAAGAGGCTTACCCATGCAGTTAATATTGCATACTAACCCCCATCCCTAACAGCCCTAGCAAATTAATTCAGCCTAGGCATGTTAATACCCAGATACATCTATTCAGGAATCATACAGCCTTCTCAGGTGAAGGCTGTATGATTCCTGAATTACAGCAGTCTCTCTGCTTTTAAATCACATAATTGACAACAGAGGTGTTGGACTGACAAAGAAAGACGTGGACATGGGTTAATTAACTGCTGGTAAGGTAGCTAATTTAACACCTTCAAATAACCTAGGATAAGAACTGACTCCACACTGGAGCTTGACTATAAGGATACCCTACTGAAATAAAAAGATAATGGCAAATAGTGACTAGACAACTAGTAACATTCTACATAAGACATCATTTTTGCTAGAATCTAATAAACTTCCTGCACGAACCTGATAATGTAAGTGATAACAAAGTGCTATTGACATACTTTTTTCCAAAAAGCCATCTAGATCTTCCAAACTTCTGCAGAAGTGTTATGCTTCAAGACGCAATTCGTGGGAACTTTTAAAACCATGAAGAGCTCTACATTTGTATAATAATACACAACAATAATAATGTCCTGAGTAACTCTATCTGTCAGTTCCCAACATGTTCTGCTTGAAGCATTTCTGGTTTCAAATAACTGGAAACTTCCCCTGCCAGTATCACTTCAAGGGAGGGAATCAGAAAACTTCTGCAAATGTGCCAGTCAGCTGATGTCAAAGTTTAAAAAAATTCTAATTTTGGCATTACTACTGTTAAGCTTTCGTCAATACACATACAAACCAAGAAGAGGTAATATGAAGACAAGTAGCTCTTGCTTATGTCCTTTGCTGTTATTGTTCTTTGGTTTAAAGTGTATGTGAAATGCAGTTTATAAAATCTCTCATTTACAAGTCATAGTAATATCTGCATGTTCTGTGTAAACTCCTTAATGAAGCTTCAATATGTTTGACATCCCATGCCATAGATCGGTATGTTTATTTCCTACATAGTGCAGAGAGAAAGAAATCAGATGTTCTTTCAGAGGATGTTTCATATTTATTCAGAAGACATACATCTCAAATTAATTTTATTACTTAATTTTTTTTTATTTCATGATATTGATAAATTAAGGGACTTCTTACTGTTTGAATGTTATTAAAAGCAACATTTATTGGTGTATATTGTAGGTCAGAGGGCCAATGCAAACCCCCGTACCATTTAAACCCCCAAGTAGAGGTTTTAAATAGCGTCCCATGGAATCTCATCCACTGTGAAGGAAAACATCAAGGCATCCTGGAATATAAGTGTCTTGAAAAATACTTCAAAGCTCTGAAAAGCACCTCTTCATTAGAATACACAAATGCAAAATAACCTATCCTATATCCAAAACAATCCAAGGCGTAACGATAGTAACTGGATTTGAAATTTAAGAAACTCTTACAGTCAGTAAATACGCATTACGAAAACAACTGGTAGATCGGTAAAGGTGATCATTATTACATATTAAAGTAGCCTTTAAGCTTTAAGATAACAAAAATTACATGCATGCAACTTTCTGACACTAAGCTTCAACATTGTAAGAAAAAGCCTGGACTCTTTGAAATGTTTTCACTTCTGGTTTCCTAACTCAAATAACATACACATTTATTCTGATCACAAAAGAAAAATGTGCTGCGTTAAGATGATATAAAGTACACCAGATTTCAGCCTAACAAGAATTTTAAGAGAATTGTTAACTGAGGTCTGTGGTTGATATCAAATAAAATTTTGCCTACTATCATGTTATAGAAGAGTCAGTATGCTGTCATAACTGGATTATAGCATCTAAACAGGCACTTTTAAAACACCTTGTTAGTTTAAAATCAAGGATAAAAGGTTTTTTTAAACCATTTTATGTTTCAAAAGGGCATGAATCACTTGTACGCCCCTCTACTTTATGTACAAGAAATTTCACCCAGCTTAAAAAATTAAAACGTCAAAAAATTCATGTCGATTATGATCCCTATACATTTTAAGATGACAGCTTTAAGTAGAAGAGTACTGCAAAAGTGTCTTTGCTAAAATGAACGCTCCAGATTTTGTTTGAATTCTCAATACAGCAAACAAACTTACTGTCTGATAGCAAACTTGCATTTCATTGCTAAAGCACAAGCATTAAAATAAACTGCAGTGCACAGCTTCAGTATGACTCTAAGAACTCATTAATGCTGATACCACAGGTGATGTATTGGGTTTTTTGGTGGTTTTGTTAGGAGTTTTCAATTATTTTTTTTTAAATAAAACCTCCCCCTCCTATCAGAATACTGTTATACAGAAAAAATATTGCTACTCTGTGCTATTGTCAGCCTTTCAGGCACAGTAAAAAACCTCAACATACAAGAGTTTTAGAACAAGTAATCAGTCTGTAAAACGCTATACATCAGTAATAAGGCACCCACTTTACAGCTGTGTTTAAACAAAAAAGGAAGTATTTCCCAAAATACATATTTTGGATCTGTGTAAACAAAGTTTGTATGTATTGCTTCCATTCATTTCAAAAATATACACCCACATGGACTGAAAGTTATCTTGGTGCTATGAATTTTAAATTACTGTAATTTATCCAGATATAATCTAAAGATACAAAACCCAAGTATTTTTGAACTTAGTATTTTGAAATATGTCATAAAACTGAATTACTGTTATGCAATAAGAAAGCTAAAAGTATACCACAATTTGATGCCATTTCATTGAATGAAGAAGAAAGAACTATGAAAATAAACATTCATCTGGTTTCCTAACAATAAATATAAAGACAGTTATTATAACATACTGCAACACAGGAAGTATTACTATATTGACCTTAATGTTCAATCAGTAGTTTTTAAATCTTTCCTCATTGAGGCTTGAATCTTCTACCTTGTCAGCTGTCCAACAACTTTTAAGAGGGTTTTATTTTCTTGCTTCAATTGTTCATTTTCATCTTCTATATCATCTAGGTCCTGTAAAACAAAAAATAAATGTTTCTCAGGATGTAAACACAAACTCAATTAGCAGCATCAGGAATTTTGCATCTTAGCTCTGTAATGAAGAAGCTGGGGTTGGGAAGAATTAGTGTCACAGTAGATACCATTAAATCTATTAAACCAGCCTTGTTACTGTGATTACAAAACATTGATATTCTATTCAAACGCACAAGCGTCTTTAAATGGAAACACATAATCAAAACTAAAGCTACAGCATGAATTAATGCATCAAGTAATCAAAATAGGATGGGTGTGATTATTTTATTGTCATATACAGAGTGTGTTAGTCAGTTATTGCCTCTGCTCCCCAGAATGTGCTTGCCTGCAACTATCCTGCTCACATATACACATCACTGGTTATTACTGCAAGAAGATCTGCTTTGTGCTTTAAATGATCAAATTTTTAGAAAAAGTACTGCCTGTCCGTATTTTTTCTCTTTTTCTGCGAAAAAATTAAAAGGTGTTTTGTATTTTGTCTAAATTGCTACTGAAAGAAGTGACATCATTCGCAGTAATAACGGGTGCTTAAGATAGACTGCTCCTACTCAAAATATTCATCCGTCTTTCACCAGTTACCATACTACCCAGGTCCTTTCACTTCTTCACTTCCTACCAAGTCTTTTCAAGCCTTTAAAATGAAAATGACTGTTTAATGCTGCATTACTTCAGTAAAAATAATTTTGCAAAACAAAACATGCAAGAAAAAGAATGAGAACAAAAAAATGAAGAAGAGTGACCTCAAGGATAGCACTTCAAGGAGAAAAGTGAAAGGTGGGCAAAGAAAGAAGAATCAAGATTGTCATTAGAGATCTCAGATACCTTTTGATTTAAGTCTGCAAAACTCTACTGTTGCCATGGCAGATTAAACATAAAACAGCCATAGAGAATTTCCCCTGCTGTTGTTAAGCAGTGTTTGAGATAGACAGCTTATTTTCTTCTTTCTTTTTAGTGTGGTCATTCCAAAAGTGCATGCCAGAGATCCTGTGTTGTATCAGTAATAATGGTTTTTAAAAGCCTCTTCAGTCTGCCAAGCCAAAATCCATACTTCAATACCTTTGCTACTACTTTACTGGTTTTGTAATGTGAAATCAAGAAACCCCTAGCAGAAATTCCTCGTTGCCTCACGCTGCATCACAGTATGAATGACTACAAAGAAAAGCATTTGACCACAGGCAGGAGTGACTTAAACATCTAAATGTGGAAAATTTTGATGGATAGCTACTAAAAATACAGTCTACTATATAACTGTAAGAAACATACATTATTTTCTCTTTTTAGTTCAGATTAACAGATGGAAGGGACAACACATTTTGCAATAAAATTACACTTTTTTAGTTCAGTAAACATAATACTGTGTTTGAACTTGTTAATCTAGTCATCAGATGCCTCAATTAAAGCTTACCTAAAACCCTTCTGCTTAAATAACTGTAATTTACACAAAATAAAATATTAAAAGTTTGTGAAATGTTCATGCTACAAAAATAACATTCCAGAGATTACTACAAATAAAAGCTTCCTGACTGTGAGCCAGGAAAAATAATTTGCAGTTTAAGTATCTACAGAAACAGCAGACTGAGAGATGAAGGTGTTTTTTGCCATTCTGCAATTTGAAGCTTCATATTCAATATTACAACACCAATTTACGTTTATTAGTAAAAATATGCAACAGCAGGAAAGCTTGGACTTCACATACCAAAGGAACCAGAACTACACAACTGACACTAATTGGATTCCAAATCCTCACTGACAGACTCCCTCCAAATACACATTTAACTACAATGACATCTTAGTGAAGTCAGAGATGACCAAATGTAAACTATTCGACAGCTGAACTTAGCCTACAAACATTTAAATGTCTTGAGATGCTTTTCCCTTCAGACATTTGAGGTTTTTATGAAGCAATTACCCCTTTCTTACAAAAACGTGGCAGACATACTTTTAATGGCCAATGTACTGCAGTGAAAGAATGCCATTTATGGCAGAAAGCTTCTTCTGTTTCTCAGCATAAATGCAGCTCATGTTCTTTAAAGTATGGACCAATCTCAGTAAAATTGCATTGTTACATTAAATAAATATGTTCAGTTAAATTGGGAAAAAGTTTGCCAAGTTTCCAGGATTCCTGGATTAAGTTCTTCAAGTGTGACACAAGATCTTTGCCAATCAAGGATGCACCCATGGTTATGAACTTAAAATGCTGTTTCATTGCATAGCTTTCTGATTGCTCAGTCCTCATATTTAAATAAATGCTCTATCTAGAAGTCTCAGTCAGTTCATAAGAAAAGTTCACGGGATGCAAACATAAGTAACCTGCACTGTAATTAAGCTGACAGTGTTACAGCTATGATAAATGCTGACCTGATGGAGAAATAAAAAAACCCACAAAATCAATTCCCTTGTGCGTTAAAAAGAAGCTACCTAAGGAGGGCCAGTACAATGGCTTTGTAGATCTCATGGAAAGGTACAACTTTAGTCTTTGCACAACAAAGAGGATTTCGAAAGGACTGTATTTTGGTTTATGTTTTCTTTCCATACAAGCAGAAATTGCTATCATACTTAACACAGGGATGGCACAGGCACTGCTTGACTTTTCTACATATGCTCAATGACAGTTTCTAGTCGGACACTAAATGGATTTAATTTAGGACATCACACTTCAAATATACCAGAAGAAAAACAACCTTGTTTCTGGAACAGCAAACCTCGCTATCAAGGTCCTAAACCAGCAGCTTTCTGTGACTTAGGTTCTTTTGATTTGCTCTTGTTGATCTCTGACTCAGGAAGTCAGGTGTGACAAGCAGTATTAAGTAGCTTTGCCATGCATTATGCAGAAGGAATGAACACTTGCCTTAGCTGTAATAAGGTCATCAGCTTACATGTGACAGTCTTTGTAGAATGGAAGAACAGCAAAGACCGATTTCTCTACTAAAGTAGAACTCTCTCCGAAACAGACAATACTTCATTTATCCTAGAGATTAACTTCCAACTTTCTTTACAAAAAAACCAACCTCTTTCAGAATAATCGCATCTCCTTTCATTCTCTAGATTAGTTTGCAACTTGTGAATGCCGTCCTCCTTTGTTACAAATGAACAGCTCAAAATGGAAGTTTACCACTATGCACATAGAGTTAGGGATTCCATTCACTGATGGACAGACTGAAGCAAGTTCTGAGGGTTTTTTTCTGGATTTGTGTGAAAATGTCTGCACTGGACTAGAAGAGGCATATTTCCCTACTACACGCAAGATGTGGTGACTAATCCACTCTATGAAGAGTTCCAGTCTGCGCTTAGAAGTGGGACTTGTTAAAATTGCTACCTTCTATCAACTTTAAAACTTCTCATCCTGTCCCGCTCCCACACGTCTCACTCTTCTACTCTCTCTTCTTCTGCCTACACACCTTGCCTGAGTGATGCTAGGCCAAGTCTCCTGCCCCTGTCTTGTTCTGCTTAAGTGGGAATCAACAACAAAGGGCACGAGAGTATGTGTCATAATGCACTTACTCCCAAATCTTTCTAAGATCATCTAAGCTATTATTAGAAATTAAAAGCTGCCCAAAATTATAATTAGTTAGTCTAACAAAAGTTCTGGATAACAGTTTATTGAGAAAACTGTCAAAACCCCAACTTAATTATTTCTTGGTATGCTATGTATTGAATTTAGAAAGAAGAGGCAGTAAAGAATTTCTGCTTTTATACCCTTGTTCTATGAGCACTTACAGCAACAAGAAATTCAGGTTCTCCATGATTAACTCATGGACCTAATCACAACAAACAGAAATCACCTGGAAAAAATATAACTTATTGACATGCCTCTTGAAAAGTTGCACAAGTATAAATCCCACATACTTCATTCTCTTCTAACCTTGCACAATGGATGAAGGTGCCTGAAGAAGAGCACAGAGAATGCAGAGGCTTTTTTCCCCTCTTTATACAGCAACCTACAAGAAAATATGTGCTTACCCTGTTTAATAAATCAATTTCTTCCTTCAGCTTTCCAATTAGTTCCTCTTTGTCCTGTGTCATCTTCACTAATCTCGCATTTTCCTGTCTCTCCTTCGCAAGTTCCTAAAACCAGAATACACAACGAAGTTTGAAATGCAATTTTTGGTGTTGAGAGACAGTTTGAAGTTATTACCATTTAAAACAAAGAAGAAAAACACACACCCGCCCCTATAATTCCTTTTCTACAACAAGTCAAACCTACATGTTCAAGCCCTTATATTTCAAGGACTAAACAATCGTGTCTAAGAAAATATTTTACCCACAGCAAACCTGTGTGGTATCACTGATTCCAGAGATAATGTTTTAATTAATATTTAACTTAAGCATGAACCCCAAAATGGATAGGAGCCCAAACCAGAAGTAAATGTTAAGTATTAGCTTCCAAATTTGTTATACTGGAAGGGTTAGCCTTTTGTTGTTGTTGCTTGTTGGGTTTTTGGCTGGTTTGGTTTGGTGTTCTGGGGTGTTTTTTTTTTGTTTGCTTGGGTTTTTCATATATACATATATATATATACACCCTTATCAAGGAAGGAAGATCAGTGTTGGATCTGTGGGCCTAAATGTGAGAAAAAAATTTAATTGTCTCTTAAGAATTCAGTAAATCAGGGTTCAGGATACTGAAAGAAAGCCCTTAAGTCTTCCTCTAATTTCCGTGTTAGTGGCACTCAAATCAGGCCTCTACAAGAATTCAAAACAAAAAAAAGAAAGAAAAAAAATAAAAAGAATTTCTACAAAATATGCTTTATATTCATCCTCTCCAACAACCAGCTATTTAAATTGTGTTTATTTAGTGACTTTCATCCATATGAATTCAAGAATATTTGGCAAGTTATCAACAAAAATCCACTTTAGAGGAAGACTGAGAAGCCAGTAACAGACTACACAGATGACATTATTTAGCAAAAGTACTGGTTTAGATAGAAAAAAAAAAAAAATCATTTAACGTATTTTCCCAAAATTGTTTTTATGAAGAATTTCTGTAATAAAATCTTTAAATACAAACATATTATAGATGTTTAAAACATTAACAAACAACCGGATAGCAAATTTTATAATATTCAGTATATTAAAAATCCAAAATGAGTAGATCAGAAACACACTTGCTAAATTTCTGAACAGCCAGTGAGCTCCTCCTTTCCCCAAGTTATTTGCCCTGTGTTGGTATGTCACGAAGTACACAGGAGAAATAGAGTGCTGCTGGCTTTGAATGCGTATTATCTTTACCTCAGCTATTTCTCACTTTTATACAAAATGAAAACTAAGCATCTGTGATTAGAAAGTTCACATTCTTCTTAGTCAGTCTGACTTTATACATTTTTCTAGCCATAACTATGTGTTCATCAAGCATTCAGCATAATTTCTGTATTATTTTACTTGTAAATTTCCCCATAGAGTTTCAAAGGTACTTAATTTCAGATGTATGCATGCCATGCAGATGTTAGTTGTTACTTACCCTTTCAAGTTCCTCAATCCTCTTTTCCAAAGCGTTACTTGGTATGGAACTGCCAGAAGAATTTGCATCCCTGCCATATCTGCTGTAAGTTGTCCTGTCTGTTCGGGAGTACCTATTTGGAGCATCATCTTCCGGTGCATTAGCTATGCTGCAAAGGCAAAAAGCAAAGCAGACGTCTACTTATACATTAAACAAAATGGAAGTGATAGAAGTAACGAGAAGTACTTTCCAAAGCACTCAACAGGTCAGCCTAATAAACTGCAGAGAACTTATTTCACAGCTCTTGTGCTGCTGAGTACTCACTAAATCCACTGCCTCGGAGAGTCAAATACTTGGATAACGCAGCTCTGATTGCATAGGTAACCAACTTTATAAACACACACCTATTTTTAAAGATTTTAATGTTTCATGAACTGTGCACACTAAAACCCAAGCTAAACAACTTCATTTTGAAAAGCAAAGCACCACTATGGAGTTAAAAAGATTCTTGGTTTAAGATTAAAACAGTGGATGAAAACCGAATGTAAGAAGCATACAGGTATCAATTGACTTTTCAGGAACTGTGGATATGGTCTATAAGGAATTATAAAGCAAACTGAAGTGAGAAGTGATGCAACACAACATACTAATTTTATGCCATTTCCAAATGTTTTAATTCAGAAGGTGGGATACACAGCAGCTTGTCATAGCTCTGCTGGCAGGCACTCACTCATTAACTGGTGGTATGTTTTCTGTTTTAGATCACAAGTGTATTCCTTAAAAGTCATTGCCACGGAATCTTAAACAAGCACAGCAAATGCTTGCAAACTAGCTTCATAAAACACTTCAGGGTTCTCCATTATTAGTGCTATGTACAAAACCAGTGCTAATTTAAAAACATACCTGAGAAGTCAAGCACTTTCAAAGTAACAAATTGAACAGTGTTCTTCCCAGAGCTATTTTCCTCCTAACAGCAATGCTATTTATTTACCTTCAGTGTAGAATCTAATGAATAATTAAGAGCAGCAGAACAGAGTGCCCTGGGACGAGGCAGTGAGATAAAGATCTTTCCCTCCTCAAGCCACCAAAACCACTTAGACTTTGAAAATATACTGCTGAACAGCCAAAGGGGGAACAAAACCCAACCCAACCCAAAACAATACAATACAAAAATTCCTTGTTCAGTCTTCACCAGGAGAACTCGAATGCAGATACTCAAAAGCCACCTGGACATGGTCCTGGACTGGCCCTCGGTGGTCCTGCTTGAGCAGGGGGGTTGGACCCCTCCAGAGGTCCCTTCCAACCTCAATTAGTTTTTGATCCTGCGATATGGCACAGCTGAAATATGTATACAATGGTTTTCTAGAGCACTTAGGAAAAGGATGAAACCTACTGTGAGTATACCTACATTTCCTTCAAAACATAGAAGAGCATATGATTAATGTGTTTACTTAACAGTTTTGCATTTCTTAACTCTAGAAAACCACTGCTGACAATGTGCAGATCTAGATGGATATACTGCAAATCAAACACAGGAATATCTTGGCAAAGGGATGTCTTTTCATGGATATACATACTGTTTTGCTCCAGTATGTGTGAAGTTTCCAAGGCACACTGACACAGTTGTAAGGAATTTTGTAGCTTAATGTTATTACCATATTTAGCACTGTTTATTCTTCAACCAGAAGACTTGGGAAAAAAAAAAAGAAAAGCAAAACATTTCTAGGACCGGATACACATGTTGCAACACAACGTAAGAGAAATATGTTAGCTTAACTCTATAAATTCTAGATTATTCACCTTTCTGAAATGTGCTGTTTCCTGCTGTTAAATGTCTCAAAGATAGACCACACAAAAAAGGCTCAATTTTTATCAGTAAAAACTTAACCTTTTTGCCAATATACTGAAGTATTTCAACTCAACAGAGTGATGATGGCAGATGCTCCTGTAGGAAAGTTGGAAGAAAGAATACATGGACAGGCAGGGTGTCATTAATAGGGAAAATTCAGACATTTTCTGTATTTTCCCTGAAATTCACAATCAAGAATTTCCTCACCTATTTCACTGGGGAGCAGACCCTACTGAACACATTCCCTTTCAAATGAGCAAGAACAAAGGGCATTTCATTTCTAGGAAAAGGGAGTAAAAAAATATAAGGAGGCATTAGTCCATAACCTAACACAAGGAATGTGACAGCTACAATGCTCATTATTTAGATTTATCATATAACTAGACAACCAATGTCTAGTACACAACAACAGCAAAACTAGGTACCATCCAAGATACAGTAGACTTATGTTTCACAAAGAATGGAATTTCAGTGTTCAGACACAATGTCACTTTGCCAGCCTTCAACAAGGAAGAAAACATATCTAGAATAACAGTATCACTGAACTTGGTGTCCAAGCTTTACTAAGAGAAAATACCTATCAACCAACCCCAACAAACATATGACTATGGAGATAAACCTGTATATTTTATATAATCTATTTTATAAATATGCAATACTACTAATAATCATAATATCAAGAATTATAACCTGTCCAAACTGAAGAGCTCTGTATACAGCTAAGAAAACTAGACTTATGCCTTCTTTTGGGGGATGAGGGGAAAAATGCATGCATGCGACAGCAGAACCTGTTTAGTTTTAGACTGCAATTGAAAGCTTGCCTCCTCCACTTCCTAAATGAATAAAGGTTTACAAATACTTGCAACTTGGAAGCTGCTGGAATCTCACAAAAGGTACAAAAGAAACAAAAGCCTACTGTCAGCAGATGTACATTGGGTAAAAGCGGCCATTAGCACCAAAATAAAAATGATAGAGATCTGCAAGAGTCACTGCTCAAGAATGCAATTCAGAATGTGTTCCACCTTTCAGCATTCAAGTAGCTTATGCACATGACTGTTCAACACTTGCAGATGAAACACTTAGCCACAGGCTATGGCTGCAGGACACACTGTATTTTAAATTATTTTTCAAGAATAATATCTTGTATTGTATTTGTAGCCATATGTAGGCTGCACCAGAGTGCTCACCCAGAGAGCAGCAAACGAGAATGCATCAGGATAAAAACATCACTCACCACTGCTTTAAAAGGGCATGTTCAACAAGATGTTTAACTAAATTCAACTTGTTGTTCCACTAGCTTGCTTTCAATTAGCCACTATCAAAACACCTCATTTTAAATGTGCATTCCTGTGCTAGAATGCTGAAAACAGAAAACACTTTTGCAACTTCAGAAGACATGCTGTTTTTTTCTGGCTGCACTTAAACAGAAATCATATAGAAAAGCAAACCACATCACAGTTTGACTACTCTTACACAGAAACAGAAGTTTTGTTTTGAAATAATGTTCTAGTCATTTCCTTTAAAATAAATCAGTTATTAACAGAAGGACAGGTTTAACAGCAACATCACAGAAAGGTGGTGTAACTCTCAGCGTCTTCCTGAAGCACTGTCCAAATTGTAATTTCATCCAATTAAGATCACACAGTCAAAACTTGATTTCACTGATTTCAAGTAAAACACATTTATATTTGTAACTCTACTTGATTTGGAAACTCCTTATTAACTATGTCAGTGTAACCAAGTCAATCACTAACAACTTTGGAAGAATGAGCAGATGAATGAGCAGAATGAGCAGAATTATTGCTAAATAGACGACTCTGGACTTCTGTTACATTAGACTGCTTAAGCCGAGTTTGTGGCTTTCAGAGCAGAGCTAAGGAAAGGCAGTCTTGTCTTCCTAAGGAAAGGCAGTCTTGTCTCCCTAGCTTCGGCCTACAGGTGACAGAATAGGAAACCATTCAAGGAGCTGATGCAGCAGTCCAGCAGCCTAGTAAACGGAAGCCATCGACTTTCAGCCACAGCCGCTCCCTGAAGCATCACTCTGTCCAGCTGCATTAGCACTGGCACTAGGTACGAGCGAGGAATTGCAGCTGGCTCAACTCGCACCATCAAAAACTTCTACAGAAACAAACCCTAAGCATTTCTGCCTTCTAATAACATCGGCATTGGCTGAAAAGGGGACGCAAAAGTCAAGAAAAGCACCTTGGGTGACCCCTGTTTATTTTAAGTGCTCATATCTGCACTGTAGTGGTCCTAATATAACAAGCAAGATGAGACACAGTGCTTCAACAGCCAGTCCTCTCTGCGAACCTCCCAAACACAGGCAGGCAGGCAGACCTGGACATGGTGTTAGGAAACAGTATTTTGCAGCCGTAATTTTTTTTTGAATCAGTGGGACCAAGGTTAGTATGACAGAATGTAAATTGTTATAGTTCAAGCTTTGCAGTAATCTAAAAACACTAAGCAAGAGAATTTTAGCAGCTCCTTCAGAGCACCTCCAAGTACTCGAAAGCACTCACTTCTTCTTGTCATCTTCTCTTCCTTGCTTATTTTTCAACTTTCGCATCAATGTTAAACTTGAATACAATATAGTCTTTCAGAATATAGTGGTCAAGGGTCTCTACCTGTTGTGTTCCATGATAATGTGCCATTCTATCCCCTAAGAGAGGGGAAAACAACTCCAACATTTTGTCTGGAAGCTATAAACCCATACCATATTGTATTCATTTCCACTAATAAACAAACTTATAAGGGGAACACCCCTGAACCACTAAGAGATTTTAATCCAACTCTTTCTGTAAACTGATCCAGCCTGATCTGTCTGATCCATGAACCACGCAAAAATCTTCTGAGTTATTTTAAATCCTGATTTCCAAGGTTTTCTTTTCAAATTAAGATATTTTTAAACAAGAAGCTGAAGTGGTTCAAAAGCTAGTAGAAATTCTTAAAAATAAGCTGCTAAAACTAATTCTCTGTGCTTAATAAAATATTCCTATGTCCACATACATAACTTGCCTTACTGTTGTACTTGTAAACAAACTTTTTAGCTCACAGAATGCAAGAGAAACATAGGTCATGTTTACATGTGGATTACACTCAAATATTTCAATACACAGAATACATTTTGTCATTCTCTTGTTTGAGAAGCCAGTGATGACATCAGCTACGCCGATAGCATCAGACCTGACTCAGAAAACCATTCTTATTAATGGCAACACACCTGTTACTTTAAAATAGCCACTCAAAAAGCACTGCAAAAACTGGTAGACCCCGTTTCAGTAACAGTTTGGAATGGCCAGGACAAGGCGCATCACATTAAGAAAATCTTAGAGAAAAATGAAAGATGAGGAAGTTGATATAGGCAGTTACAACTGAAAGACACCTACACATATATTCACATAAAGCTTGCAGTCAGATGGCAGATGACTGACCACAACTCCTAAATACTCTGATGAACATGTCCTGCGGCCTTCATGTCAGCATGACCTTGAAGATTATGATCGTGCTTTTAACAAAACTCACAGTACCACCCCAGATCATAATAGAACCATCATTTTCTTTTGAAAACATTTCACATGGTTATTCATGCAGCTACAAAGGACCCCTTTTGGGGTCTAAGTGTGGAAAGTTTTGAAGTAAATTCAGAAAACAGTTACAGACTAAGATCCTCATCCTGAACTTTTATTTACTTTACTGCATAAGAAGACAGGCTCAGACAGCCAGAACAGAAGCAGAGTACCATACAGCAGCCAGCTGAGTTCATCTGTAAACATGTCTTCCAGTCAATAGACACTCACTGAAACAGGTTTCTCAGCAATGTCACATAAATGTTTAACCATGGATTGCTGCATCCATATAAGGCAAAGTGGCCAGCATGTCTGATTAGATAGGTAGTAAAATCTGCACAACTCCTTGATCACTGGAACATAATGAGAGAACAATGGTTGTGTGAGAATACATAGCACAGACCCTTCGCTACTCTTAAGTCTCTCTTGTCTTCACAGGCGCAGGAGGATGGGTATCTCAATGTAGAGCAGCAGGATCACCTCCTTTGACCTGCTGGCCATGCTTCTTTTGATGCAGCACAGCATATGGTTGGTTTTGGGCTATGAGCATACACTGCTGGGTGTGAGTTTCTCATTAACCAACACCCCCAAGTCCTTCTTCTCAGGGCTGCCTGACTGTATTCTCTACCTAGACTATTTGTGTTTGGGACTGCCCCAACCCAGGTGTTGAGCCCCGCACTTGCCTTTACTCTCAGTTTCCTTGGAAAACCTAATGAGTACACCCAAAACTGTTAAAAGACAATTAAGTTGAACATGGTTGAGCCTTCCAAGTAGCTAATGGTGTCAGTTAATCCTTTTGGCATTCACAGTTCAGTTGGAGGTGTGATCACAGAATGGCATTTTCTGTTTCTAAACTTGGTACTGCACTTGGTACTTAAGGGAGATCTGATTAAGAATTACTGTAGAAGAGGCTGGTTTTAGTAAGACTCCTTTACTACAGATGCTGGAAGGGGCCAACAAGCCAGACAATGTCAGAACAGAAGACAATTCTGGTCCTGACTCCTTTAACACTCACACCAGAAACTGAAGCCACCAGAAGACACATTTTGTTCAAATACTCTTATGTGAAAAATTACTTCAGGGAAAGTAGAAGTTTCTTAATATAGAGGAAAATAGATACTGTTAATTCTAATCACAGTGGCCACAGGACACCTCAGGGAGGCACAGTCAGAATAAAACCCAATTAGGATTTGTGAACACTGGGCACTGTGCTGACTTCATAGGACAATCCTTTATTTCCAGCATGAGATTTGAAGACTATGCAATGTGTAAGACAGACAGCAACATGCATAAAAAAATACTGAAGAGCAGCTCACAAGAAGTCAGATTTCTCCAGAATGTAATGCCAGGGGAAAGTTGACAAAGAATGTATATCACACATATTACCAAACCTAATGGAGGAAAGACTGCACAAAGAAGTCTTATGCTAGCATTTTCTAGTTTTGGAGCTTCCTATCTTTGCAATGCTAATCAGAAGAATTGCTTATGTTCAAATAAGCTACAAATGTGACTGTACTAACTTCTATTTATTACCATCACACACACAACCAAATTTATCCGAGTATATACATTATGTGAGCAGAGTGAAGATAAGGTTTATGAAAAGCCACAAAGCACTATGACAAATACCACTAAGTGTTCAGCAGATACAAATAACAATGGAATTCTGCACAGGGACTGAAAAGGAAGTGAAGACTCAACTAAAATTTGTTTGATTAGTAAGAAAGTATTATGAAATTATGTAGTTATTAGGGTTGTAACAATAAGACTGCCCATTCTGCAATGACAAAGAGATTAAAAAAACCCCCATGCACCAATGAAAAGCATCACTCAACTAGGTTTACGAGAACCCAGGTATATAAACATAAAAGACAGCATCAGGCTAGAAAATATATAAAAGCATAACAGCGTAAGTTATTATGTTTCACAATGAGGGTTATGAGGCAATGGATCAGGTTGCCCAGAGAAGCCACAGATTCCCCATCACTGGAAGTGTTCAAGGCCAGATTGGATGGGGCTTTGATCAACCTAATCTAGTGAAACATGTCCCTGCCTGTGGCAGGAGGGGTGGAGTAGATGATCTTTGAAAGCCCCTTCCAACCCAGACCATTCTATGATTCTACAGGTGAAGAAGTCTGAGGGGTGGAAAACACACCAGTGAAGACTAGATAACTGTACTCTTTGCATATACTTCTACAGACAGAATATACATGCACAGGTGAATTAACCACATACACATTTTACATGAGTAAAGGGTATCTAAAAGAGAACACATTCATGTGTCACATAGAAATAAGTTTACACAATGCCTTGCTTCAGTTAAGACATTTCAGACCCCATGTTACCACCACATTTTCCAATTGTGATAGCTGTGTCAGTATTAATTCTACATGACCAAAAGTTTCACATACTGGTCACATACCTCAAGAAGTACCTGAAGCACTTTTTGATTGAAGAACTTGAGTAATGACCAGGGCAACACATGGCTCAAAGAAACAATTATAAACAGAACATGCTACATGTGGGCAGCTTTCTTTACAACTGAGTCGGTAGTGTGACAAAATAGAAGCTTTTCAATATGACTGTGAAGAACAACAGAATTGTCTTCCTGTATTAAATTTCAGATGACAGTATCGCAACTGTGAAACTACTGGCTCCTAGGTAACATGTAGTCAAGACATTTGCTTGGAAAACTCTTCTGCACTAGTAAGACCCAGATGAATTTAGCTTAAAATAGTGACATAATAAAGGGGGCTTGATAAGTCTGCTGCATCTCTCAGGTCGTCATTCTGAAATGAATCAGCTATATATCTACAGTAGCAGTATGATAGCCTCTACTAGAAACACCCATATAATCAGCTTCATTTCTGGCAGAACTATGCATGAATAGAAATGTGTTGTGTACAAAGATCTCATACCTTTTATATCTGCTTGAAACCATCCTGGAGGAATCCTAAAAGAAGAAGAAAAGAAAAACTAATTAACATTTCTCTCATATTTATATTTCCAAAATACTTTATCACTCCACAGAAAACAAAGCCTGCAGTTAAGAGCAGGAGGCCCATGCCTTAAACAGCTACTGTACAACTCAGTTTTGCACTATTTTGCTGTCAACAACAGACAGAATACCCAGGATTCTTGTCAGTATGTTGCTGCTCCTGAAAACCATCTTAGAACCCTTAAATGACAGCTTCTGGTTATGTCGTAAAACTGGATTCACTTCCTCTGCCTCCTTCACTACCACTACTAATACAGAAACTTGTGCACTTCGAGAGCTGTACATTTACTTGTCTAAAAGCAGCAGAGCAAAACTGTTCTGATCCTTTGGCACCACTGCTGTCCTTCTGGACGGAACAAAAACTGAAGCAGGCCAGTAGTCATGTTTGAGGCATCAATTTCTTACATATCAAGTAGGTCATGTTAACTGTAGGTATACTCTTTGCTATACCAACTCAGGTGCTTGCAGGCTGGCTTCCTTCAGTTTCTCTCAGGTCTTCTCCTGGCATATACTGTTAAGCAGGTAGGCTAGAGGTCTGTATATGGATGCTTTGTGCATTCAAATGTCAGACTGTGCCTTGTTAGCTACAGCAAGTCAATTTTTATATCACCGCTTTCTGAGCACCTGCAGAGGCTTAATGCATTCTGATTACAAACTTAAAGACTACTCTGCGTCTCCTTTGACTGCTATTTGGAAATGATCTTAACAGAAATAATGAGGAACAGAATACATTTTAAATGAGTACAGATTTCAAATACAAGTTCAATGGAGCAGGAGCTGAGCATCTGGCCCTTGAAAGATACATACACCGACTACTTGCAGATTACAAGTTTTAACATAATTTTTCTAGCTAAAGGCAAAGAACCTAATTTCTTTTCAGATTCCCACAATGCAGTAAAATATTTTCACTTATATTACATTTTGGTTTTGTTTTTTTTGTCTTTTTAATTTGGAAAAAAAATATCCATTACACTTTGGCTTTGTAAAGATGGAAAAAGAAACAAAAGCAACAGTGAGGAAAAGGGTTCATTTATTGTTACACAGTCCCTGTAAAAAAAGTATCAGTGCAGTATGTGCAAATCAGAAAACCTGAAAGAATATACTTGCATCAGTAATGTAATGGTTGTACCTTCCTAATACCAGTCTGATCACATTGAAAAATAAAGACATGCTTCAACTAGTAAATGATTACTCAAATTAGACAGAGTAAGTCCACAAATATTTTTTAAGATGTTGTAAGAACAACATGAATCATTACACTAGTCACAGAAAAAAATCCCCCCCAACATCAGCAAATACTTAGGCAAAAAGTCAGGAAACAATATTTAAGGAATTAATGAACTGAGCCATTGCTTTTGCTGGAAAATATAACGGCAAAGCTTGAAATTTTGTTTATTTATGACACTAACTGCAGACAAAGGAATAATGAGTTCTCAAACAAGATGCAAGAGAAATTCCACCCACTTGAAAAATCCTACAAAAGGTTACATTTCACTGATCGGTGCATGAATGTTTTTATGAGTAAACAATCTTAAAAAGAAGGATAAGAATATTATTTTATTGCAGAAAATAAAGTGAAGAAAATTATTTGCACTACAGGAAAAAAAAAAAAAGATCTTAAAGTGCATTTTGTTTTATGAAGCATTTTCAACATCCGCAGTAAGTGCTACACTTTCCCTAATACACGTAGAAGAAGAACATTCCACAAAGTTAAATCATGGAAATTATTTAAAGAAACCCACAAAGTGGTGTAAAATTGCTGCTTTAACACTGATAACTATTTTATCATTGATGACAGCATCTGAAAAGTAGCAATTCACAGCTATGAAAGAACAATCTAATTTCACCTCTAAAAGGACAAAGAAAAAATTTAAATGGTACCAATGCTATTTTTGAAGTTTCCTAAGGGCATGTTATCTTTGAAAGGTCATGGCAGTAGGGGGAGTTTCTGAGGACTGTAAGCAAGTAAACGTCACTCTTATCTTCAAAAAGGAAGATCCAAGGAACAACATGCCAGTACTTACCTCAGTCCCTGAGTAGGCGATGGAACAAATCCTGAAGGACAAGAAGGTGAAATCAGCATGAATATATGAAGGGGAAATCATGCCTATCTGACCTGAGAGCCTTCTGCAATGAGATGACTGTCTCAGTGGATGAAGAGAGAGCAGAAGGCTTTCAGCACCTTCCCCAATAAGGCTGGAAGTCCAGCTGGACACTATTCACTCAGCAGGGGCTGATACAGGGGCTACTACCCTTTAATGCCTTCATTAATGACCCAAGTGATGGGATAAAGTGTACCTTCAAACAAATTCGTAGACTATGCAAAACAGGATGAGCAGTTAATAATGCATCAAATGGCTGTGATGCCATGTAAGTGGACAATGATAATGAGCTAATAGAGGCCTCATGAAGTTCAAAAAAAGAAAAAAAAGAAGGAAATGCAAAACCTTGCACCTTTGTAGGAACAATCCCAAGCACCAGTACATGATGTGGACCAGCTGGGAAACTTCTGTGCAGGAAACAACCTGGGGGTCCTGGTGGACACCAAGCTGAACATGAGGCATCAATGTGCCCTTGCAGTAAAGGCAGCCAATGGCATCCTCAGGATGTGCTGCTAGCAAGTCAAAGGAGGTGATTTTTCCCCTTTGCTCAGCCCCAATAAGACCACACCTGCAGTGCTGGGTCCATTTCTGGACATCTCGGTATGAGAAAGGCATACTGGAGAGACTCCACCTAGGGGGCACATAGATGAGTAAAGGTTTGGGGCATCTGACACATGAGGAGAAGCTAAGAGTGCTGGGAAGGTTCAGCTCAGGAGGTATCTTGCCAACAGATATAAGCACAGTAAAGAAGATGGAGTCATACTGCATCGCACTCAAAGAAAGGATGAGAGGCAATGGATAGAAGGTGAAATACTGGAAATTCAATTTAAACATAAGAAAGTACTTTCTTACTGTGAAATTAAACATTACAGCAGGTTACCTAGAGAGATTATGGAGCTCTTATCCATGGAGATGAAAAAAAAAAAAAAACAACTGGCCACAATCCTGAGCAATTTGCTATAGTTGACTCTGCTCAGTCCGCAAGGCTCGGACTAGAGACTTCCTGGGATTCCTTTCAGCATTAAGGATTCTGTGCTTCCACTCTGCTTGTCTGAGTTTTCCATCTGCATTCTTCTCCCAGCTTAGCGAGTCTAAGTGAACACATACCTAACATCCTGCAGCTTCAGAGGATTTCATTCTGCTCTCCAACACTGTTATCTGGGGATTTGCCTATCTGAACTTTTACACATAGAGGGCTGTAAAAGCCCAATTTTCAGCTTCAAGACAGTCAGCAATGACTGACAAGTTGATCTGACTCTGATGTATGAAGAGATTAAAGCAGTTTCATCTAATACATTAAGATACATGTTCAATATATATGAAAATTGAAATGCGATATCAACAGTATCAGTCACAGCTCTTGGTGGTGATGGTCTCAGAAACATCCTGGTTGTCCCATTAGTCATAGACAAGTAGTTTAACTCTCTTTTTAAGCTTGGATGGAGAAAGAGTTACGTATAGGTGACTGGGTCAAAATTTTGCCTAACTCTATCTATAGATACAACTCTTGCCAGTTAAGTAGAAACTCCAGGCTCTAAGCCTCCTCAGCTCTTACGTTTTTTAAACAGCTTCTTTTTCAGGAAAATGCCAAGTCTTGAGGTTATGACTATGCTTCCTGATGAACACAAGCCTTGGCTTACAGTGAAAGGCAGAATTCACAAGAAAGAGAGAATTTACATTTGACATTGCAGTCTAATGAAGCACACATACTCTTGTACAAAGAAATCTCTGATCTTCAAGGTTTGTTTTCTACTCTAGACACCAAAGGGATGCAATGTATGCGTCGTTTACCCTTTGCATATAGTAAATGCAAATATAAGCTGTTAAGCAATTTATATACATAGACTTGTACATTTACCTCAACAAAGAGGCTTCTAAATGTTTGTCAGAACTATTCGCAAAAGCCAGTTCTTCAGAAAAGAAAGCTGGGAAAGCAAACAAATGTTCAGGGAGAAAGTACATGGCAAATGCTTTCATTTACTATAAACGACAGCTGTTAAAACTAAAGAAAAAAACCCCACAGAATTAACTAGCCCTTTGTAAAAAACATTTCCTCAAGACATATCAGTGTTTGTTATTTTAATAGTTAAAACTAAGCATGAACAAGAAGTTAAAAATATACATTCGATACATAAAACCCATTAACTCTAAGAAAGAAATTAATACTGCAGATTTGGTAAACTGTAACTTTTATTATTTTGGTATCTATAACTTAAGTGCAAACCAATCATTGTTTAAGGTGATGATGCAAGCAGCAGCGAAATAAATTATTTATCTCTGATCTCAAAATAATAAGAAATTATTTTGTGTGTATTATTTATTCAAAAGTTGATGGGCACAGGAATACATATGTAGTTATATAATAAACAGCATTATGCGTCTATTAATCAAAAAAGAATCTAAGCTTTCAAACTACTCATAAGCTCTTAAAATGAAGCAAGTATCACTTATAATTTAAGATCTTACCTCCTCTATCACTGTTGGAGAAGAGAAGGTTGGCAGAAAATTAAGAAGAGGAAGATTGCTGTTCTGCAAAGAATTAAGCTAAAAGCAGATGATTAGGTGCATATATAAATACTAATTTACAAGTCTTGCTTATGCTATTTAACATTCTTAAACTTTGAGTTTTAACCCATGTTTCAAATAGTAATTACTATAAAAAGGATTTATCAAGATAGTATTTTAAGAATAATGAAGAGATCAGTTTATTTGATCATCTCACTTTAAAAAAGGAATTCTTTTTATTGTCTGTGGAAGTCCTGAATGGAAAAGCAGTCAGCAAAGAAGTAACCCATAACAGTTATGCTAATGGTTTTCCTACACAGTGGTTGAAAAATATTGCTGCCAAAGATATCAGTTCTTCATCCAGGGTTGAAATCACATCCTCATTTCAATTCAGTGTTCAAAACACAGCTTTACAAACACTTTTACTTCTTGCACATGATCCCTGGCAGCTTGCATTACCTTGTAACAGTACATACTACTGGCAAACAAATTATGTAATCAAGTAGTCTTGCTCTTGCTCTTGCTCCACCTCAAGTGGCTCAAGCACACAGCACTGACATAGGTCAGCACTGCTGCCGAAAATTGGTCATGCTCCCTTTTCATGTCAACAGAAGTGTTTACGCAGCCATGTATTAATGCATGACACATGGTGATCTAGGTGAACAGAATCATGGAAACAGCAAAGATTTGTCTCATTCACATGAGCTCCTTCATCTCATTCACCAGACAGCCTAACACATACATACACCTGCAGCACAAGAGAATGTATGAGGGCAGAACAGGCTGGTGAAACTATTTCCATCGATGAAACCATTTACAACCAATTAAATTTCTGGCAAAGTAGAATGCAAGCAAGTTTGCTAACTCCCTTCTCTGCTCCTGGCTCATCTTGGTACTTCACATGGCCAATACAGAGATTATACAAACAAGCTGGTCATCAGGCTTTAAATAAATAGTTCCCTGTGTTTACAAGTGTCTGACAAAGATTTCCAGATGTTAAACTAACCTTACCACTACAAATCCACTAGTTAAAATGCATCAATGAACGTGCACAATCTCTGGAGGTCAGCTGGACTAGGAAAATGGCTCACTGGAATCCCTTGAAAGACCACTTGTAAGTTTTGCAAACAATTAAATCAAGTTATCTGGATCAAACCATGCTCTTAGGGTATGCTGGTACATATACTGGCATGTAGAACACGTGCAGTGTTTTAGAATTTGACGGTACATTAGCATTATGACTACATGATATTCTTGCATAATGATATGTATTATGCAGCCAATGATAGGTCTACATAATGATATGCATGGTTAATTTTTGACACAGATTAGGCCACCAAAGCAATTTTTTTTTTTCATATGCAATCCAAATATGAAAATGTGTGGCAAATAAAACATTGCTGCATGGAGGAAGGAGAGCTGTTTGCTCTTTTACATATCAAGGAACAGGTAGATTTTATCTTCATCCTGCCAATTAACTCCAGTCTCCTCCTTCAGTCACATCCTGAATAACTACTACTTTCTACTTACTACTACTTTAGTACAATCTACTTTCTTCTTTCATTTAGTACAACTTTGTGTTGCCATTTCCTAGGAAACCACAGTTACTTATCTTCTGCAATGCACAGATATTAAAGTGAGATACCATCTGAATGCTTGACAACTGAAAGACAATCTGATCCTAATACAAACCAGGAATAAGTGCAGGTGTGGAAAGCAGGAGAAAGAATGTTGAAACACACTTCTTTCCCCTTCCATCAAAATTCCCCCAAAGCAAGCATTGCTCAGGAGCAATAGTGTCACGAAGATTACATTCTATTCCTGATTCTAAATACCTTGAACATATCTAGAGACGGTTTTCATGGAATGCAACACAAATCCAACTCTGAATGGAAATTCTATCACCATTCGGAAAAGGGAGGGGGAGGGAAAACTCCCTTCATTATTTCCACAGAAACCATTCTTTCCAGAAGCACTCTTGGGTGCCTTCAATAAGCTTAAAGCAGCAATTGTATCACCCAACTGCTTGCACCCCTTGTAACAGTGCACTTTCTAGACCTCTACTTAGAATACTTGTACGTTCAAAATCATCCTAGGCTCCTTTCCCTCCCCTTACTCTCCTTGCTGCCAAGATTTTACATCTATTTCCAAGATTCAATTCTATTCTATTTTTTTTTTCCCTGGTGTGGATTTCCTACGGATGACCTTAAACACTCTTTACTCACTCAATAAGCAGTCATTCTGAAAATGAACTTCTTATTTCTAAAACTGTTAAGAAAGCATGAAGTTATCACCACCTATTAATCAGTTACAAAATACACTGGAACAGGAACCCGGTAAGATTAAACAAAAATAAAAGCTGACCTACTGTTCTTAAATATCCTGATCAAATTTTTCGTATTTGATCTTCCTTTGATTTGTACTCTGGCGAGTTGAAACCAACACATTTTCAAAGAGCCTTGTTTAATTTACATCCAACTGATTTTTTTAAAATAAGCCATAATGAATAATATGCAACAGAATAAAACTTTGGAGCAGGAGAAAAACATTCTTGTATTCTGCAAATTAGAACTCAATTGCCAGAACTGTTTTGATACTGTAGCACCCAGATGCTTAATTCCAGATGAGCAATACTGAACAACCATGTGACACAGTTGATGTAAATAAGCAAGACCTAAAAATACCATCATGCATCTGCACAGAGACAGACACACACAAAACAGAAAATCCAAAGAGAAGGCACCTCTACAGATGCAGAGTAACCTAAAAATAAATTATAGCAGCACCACAAGTTGCCAGTTCCCTAGACTGACTGTGACTTCCACTGCAGCCCATATGAAATTCACGCATCTCAAACAGGTTCCAGGCAGTCTCTTCTACCTCTTGACCATGCAACCCTCTGAGTAGAAAAGCTGTTAGTTTCATCTTTTCAGAATGGAAATATGAAAATTTGTAATACTTGGTGATATGTGCGTGTTCATGGACTGTGGGTGAATGATGTTTTAGGTAAGAACACTGCAGTTTTCTTTACCTGACAGAGCAGAGCCTCACTGAAGTACTGCACATTCAACATGCACATGCACAGAGCCTATTCCTATGCTGGATTAGCTTTTCTAGCTATCAGGAGCAATGAAGACAACCATGCAAAGAACACCCCTTCCCAAAATCTGCCAGGATCCAAGGGTACCTATGAGCTCTGACTCAGCACTGGCCTTGTCTGGCTCCTACAGAGTGACTCAACCATTCCTACACACAGACCGCCTGGGCACCACACCAGCAGACACAGGCGTGATGATCTTTTCTGAGCCCCACGGAGTAGGAAGCATGGTTCAAAGGCACTTGAGTGCCTTGAAAAGCAGCCAGACAGGCTGCAGCAAGGGCAGCAACATTGAAGCCTGCCGCAAAGACATCCATTCTATCCAGATCTACTGAAATATATTTGCACCATGCTCCGAGAAGTATTCTGAAGTACGTTACCTGTTTCTAATTAGTCCACAGGAAAAAAAAATCAACTATTCCAACCATTAACTACTTGTGCAATTGTGAAGAATAAAAAAATACAATTGTCCTGGGTTCAGCAGTAGCACTTTCCTCCTTCTTGGTAGCTGGTGCAGTGCTGTGTTTCTGACTTTCGGCCTGGGAACACCGCTGATAACACCGATGTTTTCAGTTACTGCTCAGTAATGTTTACTCTGACCAAGGACTTTCTGAGCCTCATGCTCT
>JAOEHY010022357.1:8092-20043 GCA_025447955.1 Psilopsiagon aurifrons
AAAAGTGTATATGAGAGAAAGAAAAGTTAGCTGAATGCAAATTCAAGACCTAATTAAGTGCATCAGCTTCCTGATGTGGGTGTTTCCTTCATGTTCTTAGCTTGATTCTAAGCAAGCAGCTTTTTAAAAAATTCACTGCAACCCCAGAGGTTCGCTTTCCCAGTAAATCATTTCAGAGTAACTATTATTATGAAAGTTGTCTGTCTTTCCATCTATATTTGTGTGCATAGATTACATCATGCTACAGAACGGCCAGTAAATATTCTTTTGGGAGTAAATCTGGGTAGGAGAAAACATTTCACTCCTTCAAATTGATCATAAAGTATGCCTTTCCTGTGTCAACATATAATCAAAATCTTTCAATATTTTAATCAGATACACTGGAGAAATGTACCTAGTCACCTTGACAGACAAGGCTTTTTCCTGTGAAAAATTCAAATCTAACAGACAGCCTAGGAAGAGTAAGTCTATTTGAGTCTTATCTGCCTGAGCCGAAAGCTGCAACAGGGGTCTATTGTAGCAACTGTCTCTGATCTAGCAGCCAAAACCCAGAACTTTCCAAATAAAAGTTTTAATAAAAATCAGCGGGTTATGATGACACTTTCAATTTTGCTGGACAGGCATTTTCTAAAGAAAATGTCACCTTAACCCAATCTTTCACCCTATGTTTGGGGTTTCGTGTCTCTTACAACTCTTACTACAACAAAGTTATTTGCAATGAAACTGAACATACAGGATATACTCAGAAGTGTTGGGGCTCTTTCTATTAAAGTAGTCACATGGATGGTTGTAAATGAGAGCGTTGAAGTTGACCTGTTCCTCCCAAACTAGGAAAAGAAAAAAACAAAACAGAGTGTCCCAGTAAATGGACTTGAGTTCCATTTGGAATCCTATTTCAGGTCTTAATTAAAACAAATAACATTAGCAAATGTTTGCTAAGCAATTTCTGTTTTAATAAGCTAACCAGACCAGTGCCTCCTATGAGGCATGAAAGTCAAGGGGTTTTTTAGTAATCTACACTGCAAATACACTTAGAAATCTTTTTATGTTTTGTCAGCTAAAAAGAAACTGAAAAAAAAAGGAAGTATAATTAAGATATCTTAAACACTCATGACAAATACAGTAAAGCAAAATTACCTTAGTCCCACCACATGGATAAATTTACCCTAGTCTTGCATTAGTGCTACTAGGGGGACTTTGCAGGGTTTGTACACACTTCCTAAACACAAGTCATACTACTCAGGTGACAAGAATGCCATTGACCAAATTTAACTTTCTGATTAGCAAGTGTCGAAGGGATTATTTTTTGCAGAAGAATTCTGCTCTGGTCAGCACTATTTACAGGCACCTCTTCTCTCCATAAAATGTCACCTTATTTGTATTTCTAACCTTTCTAGTGGTGATCCCCTTTACCAGTAGGGATCCCCCAAACCAAGAAAGTCTGAAGGCAGTTACCAGGAAGGGTTATGTCACTGCTGGGTTGGGCTGGGTATTGGTCGACAGGTGGTGAGCGATTGCATTCTCTTCCCTTGTTATTTCCCTTATCATTATTATTATTATTATTGGTGGTAGTAGTAGTGGTTTGTGTTATACTTTGGTTACTGGACTGTTCTTATCTCAACCCGTGGGAGTTACATTCTTTCGATTCTCCTCCCCATCCCTCCGGGTGTGGGAGGAGGAAAAGGGGGAGTGAGCTAACAACTGTATGGCTGATTTGCTGATTGGGTTTAAACCTTGACAGTCACCTTTGCAAAGTATGATATCTAATGGTTAGAATATGGATTTGCTTATTGTCACAGCACATTTCAGAGTTTTGGGTTTAATTCCCTTGAAATAAATTCCTTCCATTCCCGTCCTGAAGGATACTAAATGCAGGAGGAAGGAAGGATATGTGAGCAGATTTTACCTCACTGAAGCCAGTGGAACAACTCTTTAGGAAGTGCTCATAATGAGGGAAAGAAGCCATGTGAGGAGGATCTAATCAGCATTTATGAATATATTGCCTTTTCTCCTCTTCCCAGTCAAATTAGGACTCCTCCCCCAATACTAGGGGCCCAAGTTCCTCCTCAGTTTCAAAATGTGAGCATTTCCAAGTCCACAAAGGTACAAAACACTTGGAAAAGGAGGTGAATAGAGATTAGATCTTTCACCTGTATGCAAATTAAGGAACAGCTTTGCAACATGGAGAAACATCTGCTGGGTGAATCACATATTTTTGCCACCTAAAAAACATCAGATCTGTCCATACAGGCACAGAACCTCTCTTGTCATTGTGATCAGATTGCAGCGTGGTTGGATCGGAGCTAGAAAGCAAGTTGTTAATTAGATTAAAGAGAACACATGGAGTCAGAGCATGTGATGCACCCATTCATCATTTGGACTCATGGAAAAAAGGTGCTCCAAGCTGCTATAAAACATGTTGCAAACTAGCGATTAACTCCCCTGTCAGAGCCTTGACAGATGCTTTCTGAACACCTGATTCTGGGGCGACAGCAGTTACCTGCTCCAAATCCTATCCTGAGACTTATTCAGAAGGCCTACTAAAAAAATAATACTTTCTCAAATACAGTATACCTCATAATTATTTTTTTTATCTTTTTTTTTTAACAATCTAAGTCTGCAGGCAACAGTACAGGTTACTGCTTTGTTTGCCTGCAGTGTTCAGCAGGGCTCTACAAGCTTCATTAAATGACTCGAATAGTTATATTTCTATGTCTTGATTGCATGTTCTGAATACATAATGGCTGCAAAGTAATTTTTCACTGCAATGCTTAGATTCATCAAGAACTCAATCACCAGCTAGATGGGATGTCTTAGGCACACAAAGAATGTAGATTTCCAATTTTATTCAAGAAGTGTTGACAAAGAAACTACAAAAAAATTAGTGACCACTAAACTTAGACTAATTAGTCAGCAAACAAATACCAGGGACACTGAAGACATTGCTTTTCCATATGACTTTATCATTGTGTAAATCTCATTTTGCAGTGCCAGGACAGAGGAAGCTTGTGGCTTGCTTTTGTACAACAGCTCCCATACTTCCTTGTTAAGGTTCCATCATTTTGAATACAATTATAGAAGAAGAGAAACAGACCTAGCAGTTCCACTAATTCTTCTCCCCCTTCTGGTGCCTAAAAGTAATTTGCTTTTTCTTTGCCTTTTCTCCCTTGATGATGACCTCAAAGACAGCCCTCATGACCATTCGCACAATTCCATATCGAACAAGACTCGGGGCAGAACAGTGAAAGAAATGCTCCATACCATTTTTCTCAGAAACACTCCACCAGACAGAGGGCTACTGAGCCATTTATGTTTGCCTTTCTCCACCTCTTTCCATTTGCTCTTCTTAACATCTTTAACAAAGAGCTTGCAATACTACACATCAAGTGATTATTTTTTTCCACAACTGTTTCTAATACAAGTCCCCCAAACAGTGCATCCTAATTAGAATACAATTACACCATAGTAAATGACAGCTAGATGTGGCCTGTTATTATTAACAATAAGCATTATCAAGCTTTTCTGAAGATAAAAGGAAAATGGATATGACTCAGGAAAAGCAGAGGATAATTCACCCAGGATCTTGAACACTTTTACAAAATATAATGCAATTTATCTAAATAATCACAGAATATACTGTGCTTACGCGATTGCAAGAAAAAGGCAACACCCAGATAAGATTTTAAAAGTACAAATTATCATATTACAATAATGTGTTAATATTTGAATTGTGAGAAAATGAAGGACACAAAGTAAAAAAAAAAAAAAAGCCCATGGCTTAACCAGCAAGTCAATTCTAAGGAGAGCTCCAAGCCACAGTCCCATATTTGGTTTACTGACAGGACTTTCCTAAACGTATGTAGATGCCAAAGACTAAATAAACTTCTCTGTGTGTAGGTATTTTAGAATTTCAGCTTATGCTATTATACTTCATTTTTGCAGCCCAGAATAATTATACTAATCTACAAAACAACTTAAAAATCCAACTGAATAAACATATGTGCAATGCACTGTTAGAGTACACTCCATCACATAATAGCATAATGCAGTTCTTGAAATGGATCTGTAGAAAGGATTCATTAAGTTAAAGTCCCAGCATCCCACCTGAGGCCAATAAAAATTCTGTGCAAACCTCTTCAAATTAAATTTTCTTCTTGAACATATCCTGTCTAATTATGTTTAGTATTATCCTCCTTAAGGAATTCTGATTCATCAGTGCTATTAGGGGAGGGAAAAGGAAAGCCAGATGCTGTGGACCGGATACCCAGCTGGTAAGAAATCAGTATATTTTCACAGAAGCCAAAAGAGCTACAGTGATTTGTACCAGGTATGGGTTTGGTGTATACACACGTGTACAGATATAGGAACACACATGTGGACAGGTATACAGATAATTATATAAATATCTGAAGTTACAGTAGTAGAAATGTAGATCTGTGGAGTTACACCACTAGAGAATTTGACCCAAAAGCTCTAATAAGCTGAAGTTTATAAAAGAGCTACAGCTGTGTTGAGATTTCTTGTCTTTCACTCTCTAGAACTGAAAATAAATGTAAGAAACAGAAGTGCTCTAATTAGATATTTGGCTTTAAAAATCAGGAAGATAGCCAGCTAATGTCTAAGCACTTTTTTGTTCTTAGGAGTTTGACTAACAAAGATGTCGTAATTACAATCATACTACATACAGATGAAGTGCACAGCATATACTGGTAAACCAAGTTGAGGGATTGATTTTGATTCCAGCTATGTTTCAGTTTTAGTCTTTAATGAATACCCTTTTTTTTTTCCTTATTGTCATCCATACAGTAAGTACAAATTTAGACTGAGATTTCCAAATACATCTAACCAAGCTGCAAGCTGAACATTGAATTTCTATGCAGGGCCTGTGTTCTTCTATTCCACTGAAATTCGCAAGCTATCACCCATCCACAGCACATAGTTGCCTACAATATGGACAGAAAAGGAACTAGTCAGGACACTTACTGGCTGTCTTAGTTTCCATGATCTGTGCCAGTCATCCTGCAAGCTCTTGTCATGCCTTTGGCTCTCCTCAACCATGCCATCAACAACGCAAAACATCTCTGCACCCCACCTATCCTCCTCATTTGTGAGACCCTGCTGACTTCAGGCTGGAAGGGGGAAGAGAGCACATGGCTGTAAGGTACCCATCTTTTTGCCCTCACCAAATAACAGCATATGTGAAGTTGTAGTAGAAGACTAACTCTACACCACCTCTCACCCTCTTCAGCATCTATTTGAAGTTTTGAAGGGACTTCATCCCTCCCCAGACTTTTAATCTGGGACCGCAGTTAGCCTTCTCAAAGCTGACTATATCTACTTCAGAAATTATACATGGGTATCATAGCCTGAGCCCTGCTCTGTTAAATGGAGGATAGCTTAAAGAAAACCAAAGTGGAGCAGGATTGGTTTCTTCTTCCTGATTACAAGTATTTTACCCAGCAGCTCAGTAAGCAATCCTGAGATACATTTCCTTTCCATAGAAGGAAAGCAATCATCTGTTCCACTGCTGGCAGTTGCATGCTGCTTCTGTACTAGTGAAGATGCCTGATAGTGAACAAAACACTTTGATGCTCACTTGAGCAGAGAGAGGCAGACCCAAGCAAACGTCTGCACATTGGATGGAGGGACATGCCTGCACTTCAACTCCTTTGCCAAGACTAGTTTCCTAGCAGGAATCAATCCTTGAATGTAAGAGCTAATTAAGTCTCAGGGCAAGGACCTTGACCTCAAATCTTTCACAGGTAGAAGCGCATAACAGCAGAGACAGAGAGCCTCCTCTATTTCATTGAACTGTTTATTCCATAATTAAGCTATTTCTTCTGAGAGATCCAGATTTGACTTGCTGCTGCCTAAATGAATAGTCTCTAACTCCACAGTCTGGACATGTGCTCTAAATGCTGACTTATCCGATAACCAGAGAAGGTAGTAATACCAACTTTTTTACATCAGCGTTTGAAAAGAGGACACATCATCTTGGCGTCTGATTGAAAACTTGCTGTTGCAAAAATATAGAGAAAACATTCATTATACCAAGCTCCTCTCACAAAACAGCCTAATTTGTGGATTCCTGTAGAGCACAATCCTGAATGATATTTATGCCTGCCAAAAGGAAGCAACTTCTGCAGTTGCCTAGAAGCAGAATGTAACATGCCTCAAATCATTGTTGACACTGTCTGCCTGCTGATCTAGGTAATTCTTGAGTTAGACATCAGCTGAAAAAGTTTTGAGGCTTTATCTTCAGATGCCTAACTCCTCCCTGACTTCAACTGCTTTCTGATTTCTGGATTTACATATTACACTATGCCTTCACATATATTGCTATTTTGTAGATCTCTCTTGAGTGTGCAATAGAAATTTTAGCAATTAAGTTACTTCATATTCAAATCCAAATTCTCAAGACCTATCTGTAGAGCAACTAGAAGATTTCAAAAGCTGCTAACCATCAATGTACTTACAATTATTATAAGTATAAATAATATGAAAAGAAAGGCCCAGAGAAAATGGTGATGGTTTTGCAAGAGGCATAATTTTACTTGGAGGTTGAAATTGGAATGATCTGATAAGTGCACCAAAGTATAAACATAATTAATTTCTTTTGCTCCAAGATACTTGTGTTGTTACTACTAAAACTTTGCCAGCTGATCACAGATGACACCCTAATGTATCTTACAGAAGTAGCTCTTGAGGGATAATTTAGGCTCTCTCTGGTGGCAAAAACATTTGGTTGCATAATAGGATGCGTTACTTGGTATTTAAGTTCACTATGCAACTATTTGGGAAACATACATCTCCAAATACAGACGTAATTTCCTGTAACAATGTCTACGGGGAAGATCTATTAATGGCTTGTTCCATACCGTGCCATCAATTACATTGATTGAGGTGTTTACTGACATTAAAAACATATTAGGTCTCTATCACTCATCCTTAAAAAGGAAGGCCAGCCATAGCTAAGTCCTGGTGTCATGCTGAAATCACAGCACATCTCTGAAAGATAATAGTGGGAGTTTTAGTAGACATTCAAGTGGAAGTGTACCTATGGAATTTTTAAGGAAGATAATATCACTATGCCTTCAAACGGAAAGCACACCATGGCAGTTTCATAAAGACAGATGCAAATATTTGAAACAAAAGGCGATTATTCCACCTCTTTGTCTTCCTTCAGCCTTACACGTTTTCCCACTGAAGCAGTGAAATGTCTCAAATGGACCTGCCATCTTTTTCTCTAGCACCGTGCAGTGATTGACTTTGAATGATTAAAGGTTTTTGGACCAGATGGCCTTTTCTGTCCACCACCCCCATAGCTGTGGGGCTCCTGAAACAGGACACTCATGGCAGCACTCATGCAATTGATGCCTCACATCCCCATGGCACAGAAGATTTAATTTAAGATTTTGCTCCAGAACAGCTTGTACAACAAATAGCTTTTAGCATATACAATTTGCAAAGTTGCCAGTTTATCATGAATAGCGCTATTTGTAGTCTAGTCATATCATAAAATCTTGTTAAAAGAAACAACACAAAGAGACTGCTCACTTTTCAGTTATGGTGCTTTTGAATTAATTTGAATCCAGATTGCCTCATGAGTATTGTTTGTTCCAATATGAAACAGTTTATGGTGATAAATTGCAGCAGCATCACTTGAAAGCTGCCTGGTACAGTGTACTGCAGCAGAAGTTGAGTCAGCTTTCATACTGAGTATATACTGTAGCTACAGCACACAGATTTTGTGGTTTGAAGGACAGTCAGTGAGAGTGAGAAACTCAGTGAAACCAGAGTAGTTTATGGCATGTGCAGGTGTTGGGTAATAACAGAGCTTGTAGGAGTGAAACCAACTAAAACAAATAGTGAAAATCTAGTAACTTGTCTCCTGTCTGAGTCCTCCTGTCACCCTCAGCCAGGTATTTACTTCTGAGAGTTGAAAATGATATACAGAAACTGATGCTGGGTTGCTCTAGCCATACTTTCATTGCTGAGCCATTTAATGCATATGAATTCTAGCTCTAAATTTACAGTTACTGCAGATGTTAGAGTCAAATCTCATTAGTAAGATTTCATTAATCTGCAGAATACTGACAAAACATTTCGGCACCCTCTCAGTCATAAGCTTAATTAAGACTGAGCAGGGCATGTTGCGCAACATACATACCACCCTGTAAATGCATGCTCTTATGCACATTGTCAAGGGCCTGATTCATAGAGAGAGAGCTAGCATTTGCCATTCCCATCAAAATCATCAGGGGTTCAAGAACTCCTGACACTTCCATTGGACCAGGCCTGTATGATTCAAGAATTTACAAGATTTTTTGTAGCCAGTGAGAGGAGGAGTAGCAGTTCTCTATAGCCTTATGACAAGTATTTAAGGTCTTGCCTGGCACCACTAGAACCCATCATAGGGCAGAATAAGTCACAGCTGTTACCTCACACTTAAAATATCTTTTCACATTTAATGAAATTAATGAATTTGATGAGGCACTATGCAAATTAATCTCCAGTGCCTTTCCATCAAATGCAACTGAGCTAAATGGGGATTAATTGTGGCCCATGCAATTACCTCTTAATTAACCCTGAAGGGTTGGGATTAACCCTGCTGTTCTAGGTTAGAGATGAGCATTTTGTCATGGGAACTCCCATACTATTGTTTTCACAAAGTTAACATTGACCAAAACATCTGTGCCAAAACACATCTGACAGAACAAAACAGATTGCTCCTGCATCCCCACTCTCAGTCTGCAGGGTTCTGGGGGCTACTTCTATCTGAAGGAGAAATCAAGGGTGGAACCAGGAATGCCTTTCCTGCAATCTCACCTACTAACATAAAGCCGTTAGTACATGCGCAGTAGGAAGGTAGACAGCATGAAATAGTCCCTTTCCTTCCACTTCTAATCACCTTTTCAAACACTATGCTACATAAAATCTTGCTAGGGGCTTTTCTTAAAGATTGTGGCAATGTTTTACTCCTGGGCTTGGCCCCCTAGCTACATTCTTTCTGAGTTTTTCCAAGTATGTCTAAATAGCAACTGGGGTGGTAAGCAGAAGTGCTTGAATTCGCATGGATAAGAGCAGCAGAAATAGCATTCAGCAGACCCCTGCCTACATTTCTATTTGCCAGTGACAGTTACTATGTGTGAAGATCAAAATTGCTATAACTGCTGCCATGCAATTTGGGCATCTTCAGACTCCAACAGGTATGCATATTTCTACTATTCCTCTCTCCTCTCGCATATACAAATAATGAAATAGTTCCTTCACCTGTTTGTTTTGTACTCAGGGCCTCAAGAAACAACCTTCAAACATACAAGGCCATCTGTTAGCCTGTGTTACACACACTGATTCTCAAGTACTGTCTGCCTTTCCCTTGGGCTGCTGACCACGAAAACAGAAAGCATTTGGTTGATCTGAATGAAAGCAGCTGTTGTAGCAAAAAGTTTCAAGAAAGCAACACTGCTGGACAGCCTTCAGCATGACTCCATGAATAGGTTGCCACAGGATGCTGTATATCATTCTTAAATGATTCATATTAAATATCATTATAGAAGTAGGTTGCAAAAAGCATTTAACAAAAAAGTTTAAAGGAAGACTCTTGTACTAAGCAAGCAAGCATCATGGCTACCCTGTAGTATGGGACTATGAGGCTCTAAAAATAAAAAAAAACAACCCAACATATATTTGTCCACATAAAAAAAAGAAAAAAAAAAACAAAAAAACCCAAAAAAACCCTCAACAACAACAAAAAAAAAAATCAACCAGGAAAAGTGCAGCTCCTTCTCTGTTTTTCTGTGGAAATCTCATCATTTGACTTGCGTCTTGAAACAAACAAAAATCAGACTCTGGTCTCAAATGTTTCTCCTTATAGATCCAAAACCGAGATGTCAAAAACAATGAGCATTTCTGCAAGAGCCTATCCAGCCACCGTCTTTTTAACCAAACGCCACTCCCTTTCAAATGAGCAACACAGACTAAAATAATCTGGTTTATTTGTGTGAGAACACCCAACGTGACCACTGGTATTTCTTTAATGTGGAGCCAGAAGAGCATCTCTCCCTGACACAGAACTGCTTCTTTACATTTGTCTTCACACAACGAAGATATCCAGGAAAACTTAATTTGCACTAAACCACATGAAAGCAGGCCAAGAAAAATCTTGGTGAGGATTTGACTCAACAGACAAAGGAAAGGAAGCAAGAGACAAACCAATCATTTTTAGTCTGTTCTCTCTCTACTTCAAATTTTAAAGTTATAGCAATATCAACCTAAGTAATTTCCATCTTTTCCCTGGGAGGAAGACAAGTAGCTAAAGCCTGCCTGTCTGTTATTAAATTACAGCTCTCAGCACACAGGAGCACAGTTTAGCTCAAAGGTTTGCTACAGCATCCTGCAACAGTTGGTGAAATTGCTCAATTTAGCGTTCTCACTGATCCAGATTCAGCACTCATTTAAGAGTAACAATTTGAACTCTAATTGCCAAATATATTAACACCTAAAGGAAATGAACATAACTTGACAAAATCCTGTAGTGCATTTGAACTGTTATCAGCATGCAAAGGTTACCAAGAACATATTATCATGTTGACTCTCGAGTCATGCCAGACTCAGTTCAGACTTCAGTGGAAGTTTTGTGCTATAGAAAGCCATTACAATATAATTAAAATGCACTACACAACTCACCATCTTAGAGAAGTATTCATACATGAAGTCTGGAATATGCTAAGGAGGTTTTTCCTGAACATTTTTAATCATCCATAGTAGTTACTGATATGTGATAATTCCAAACCATACTGACAAATGTTTAAAAAAAACCCTTCACTTATCATGAATGCAAAACACCACACAGAAAAATATAAATCATATTTACATTTGCTTGAAAAAGTTACTTATAAACCATATCCATACAAGCAGTAAATAAATATGTCTTTTTGCCAACATGGATTTTGTATCTTCCACTCACAAATCAGTGCAGAATTTTTGCTGATAGACCCAGTGAAACTTATATACCCAACAGCAGGGAGCTGAAAACATCCAGTACTATTAATATAATGTCATTACTCACATTGCAAAGTCTTGACAATAAAGCTTGTTATTTTCTATTTTAGATTAAGACACAAAGTAACAGGACTATTTTTTTGCCCCAAGTGGCAGGGTTCGGTGGGGGGGTAATATACATATATGTATATACACACACACATGCACATATATAGACACACACAGAGACTAACTTCCTATTCTTGATTCACTAGGTCTTTCACTGTAGAAAACTACCATCTATTTTCTGAAGCTCCTTTAAAGTGGAAGTAATTGATTCGCCTCATTGAGGGATTTAAAAATGCAGGTGAAGGTCAATGGCCCTTCTGCTCTTGAAATACTTTAAGTTTGTACATGCACTTTAGGTGCTTACATATTTAACAAATAAATAAAACTTAAAAACTCCCAACCAAATAATAAAAAAACACAACAAACAACTTGTCTTGGCCCAGCATGAATTATACGGAGCAGAAGTTAAACGCATTTGCACTATTGCTAGCCTTCCTTCAGCAATCAAGTCTCTGCCCTCCCTAAGCCCTCTGCTTAGGTCTACAGGTTTCTTCCAATGCATTCACCCTGCCCGAGAAAAGATGTTAAAAAAACAGAACCATACATTTAAAACAAAAAGGTTGTCCTGGGTTCGGCTGTAGCAGTCATTTAAAACCTCGGGCCATTTAAAACCTTCAAAATACTCAAACGATGCTGTAAACGGCCGGGTGTGGGGGCCGGGAGCATAAAAGAGGCAAGAAAGATGAAGCAAGATGAAGAAACAACATGTTCACTGCTTGGGGGAGCACTTGACCTGGAGTCATCATCACATGATGAAGAAGAAGAAGAGGTGACTTCCCGATCTCGGACCTCAACTGAGCTACGGAATATGCGAAAAGACTTTACCCGTCAGCCAGGGG
>JAOEHY010022359.1:11233-36110 GCA_025447955.1 Psilopsiagon aurifrons
AAACTGTTCTTCTCTCAACCTGTGGGAGTTGCATTCTTTCGATTCTCCTTCCCATCCCTCCAGGAGCAGAGGGAAGGAAAAAGGGGAAGTGAGTGAACAAACTGCGTGGCTGATTTATGGCTTAAACCACGACAAAAGGTCAGATGACTCTCTTGCCAGTCTGATCTGACATGAGATGCAGCATCTGAGCCAGCTCTAAACAGCCTTAGCCACTTGGCATCATGCTATGCTATGTGGAAATACCAAAACAATGTAATAACAGCAGAAGGATGTACCAGAACAGTCTGTCTCTGAAGTTTGTGTATCTGGGATCACGTTGTATATTTTCTAATAGGGTGCTACTTTGCATAGTGTTGAATGGCCAGTATTCATAGTACCACAGGTGCACAGAGCGAGGGATCTGGGAACATAAAAATATGGAGATAACAAGAAAGGAGAGAGTGTTGTGGGTGGGATGCAGTAAGAGACTGTAATTTGCCTTGGAAAGCTCAAGGGCTGTAAGATGTGGCATCTGGCATACAGGGAGAAGGAAGTGTAGTAGATGATAGTACAAGCACTGTTGTAGGGGACGGAAAAGAGCATGCGAGAGGTATTCTCTTTTGGGGGGAGAAGAGGAGGGAGCCCAACTATAATATAGGAATCCACAGAAAACACTGGGCAAGGAGGCAAAGACGGAACAAAGGACTGAAGGGGAGAAGTCACAAGGAACAAAAGTGAAAAGGAAAATAGGTTGCAGCATCCTAAGTGCCTATGATATTGCCAGCAGGATCTCAGGAGGAGGTCTTCCCTTAACAGAAAATAAATCATGCCTTAAACACTGATGGAAGTACGTCTCTCAAATGCAGCCCTGGAGGCTGCTCAGAGTAGTGAAAGGCAGTCTGGAGAGAAGAAGGAAATACATAAAAAAGAAAAAAAAATATACTTTCTTCAGCATTCTTCCTAAAAATATATATATACTTTCAGTTTCATATATGTGTTTGCTGTGCTTTGGGTTTCTGGGCAAGGAACAAGATCAAGTCAGCTGTGGCAGAACCTAGGCCTCAGTTTCTCATATCTAAAATACAGCAAGCTTCTCTTCGATAGCAGCAACACTGACTAGTATCTAGCTCCAGCTCCCTGCATGATAGTGATGCTGGCTGCTTTCACACATTAAAAGTGGAGTTCCAGATTCATTTCTTTAGGGAAAAGAGTCTCTAATTCATTATTGTGAAGAACATGACATCAGTAGCATCCTGAAGTGTTGGAGGGTTTTTTTGTCTTTAGAAAAACTTTTACGCTATTTAAAAAAACCCTGAGATTTTCAGCAGAGGCAAAGGTGGGGGCTAATGTTACTGCTCCTAAAATCTGCATTATCTAAGATGTTTTTAAGAGAAGCAGTTGCAGTATAAGACAGAGTGGGAGTGCTGAATGGGAAGGTGAGGGGGTCAGGCAGATCATCAGAGCGGGTGGAGCTGTCTCAAGCCTCTGACTTATATTTTCTGAGTCAGAGAATTCAGGGATGATGATGGCAATTATGTTTGCTGGGTGCAGCAGAGATCTTAGATAAATGGTCTTCCTTAGGAACAGAGAAAGGCAGTAGCTGAGAGCAACAGATGAGAGTAAGAAGGAAGGAAAGCCTTGAAGTGGGAGTACGTCAAACCATGTGTTTTAGCAATGGTGCTGGAATTTCAGGTCTCTAAACCTCTTCAGCAGGTGATACTTCCTCTCTGGGGCTCTGTAGCTATTAATATGGAACAGAGACATTAACATGCAGAGAGACAGTCTGGCGCTTAGTCCCTGAGTTTTCAGACAGGGAGCTGTGGGAAACTTCCTCAAGGAAAAGTGTTTTCCCCTGTGGGTACAAATGATGGAGCATTTTTTCAGGGTTGCTCCTAAGCAAAGGGAGCTAGGGAGGTTCAGGCCCAGATGATCTTCTTTTAATTAGTGAGCTGTAAGAGGTCCCAGTGTGTTTTGGAAGGCTTGAAGAGATGTCTGTTGGTAAGTGTCATGGCATGACTTTTCAGGTTCATCCTGTTGTACCCTGAATGATTTGATAATGCCTTGTCTACATTTCACTTCTCTGACAGTCTAGGAATGTCTCTGTACTGTAGTAATTTTTTTGTTAATACATTTGTTACCCAGCTTTGCTCTGGTGACTTCGATTCCTTTTTTTATTTAATTTAAATTTATGATTTTTTTTTTTAATTTTGTTATCTAGTGTAAGGTGATTACTGCATTTTAATAACTGAAATCACAGCTGCATTTTGGAAGTAAACAGTTGATGACTAGCTGGGCTGAATCCAGTTCCCTTTAAAAGGCTGGTTACCCACTGACAGGTCACATGTGGAGTAAAGACTATCAGCAGTCACCTGAAGCTATTCCCCACTGTACTGTTCAGTAACCAGATAAACTAGTTAGATTTCAATACTAGTATTGAGTAGATAAACTAGTAGACAGACTAGTTAGAATAAACTAGTTAGATTTCAATACTAGTATTTTCTCAGGCATCATCCAACCCTAACCATTCTATGATCATCATTATATAGAAATTTATTAGTCCCTTTTTTACTGTTCTATGCTTTTCTGTAGCAACCTTTATTGTTACAACAATTTAGTATATCTCTGCTATTTCCTTTGACTACTATTTTCAGTAGAGAATACCTGAAAAGTGGACACAGTTAGACTACTAAATAATACAAACCACAAGAGAGATTTATAGAGAGAAAAAAGAAAATACAAGCTAATGGCTAGTTCAACCCTCATTAAATACAAAATGTAACATTTATCATAAGTCTTCTAAATTCCTTAAGCATCTTGTACAGCCTACAGCCTTTGTTTCAACTCTGGAGCTGTGCAGCCCCTCCATTTAAAATGCACAATAACTGTTCAGAGGAAAGATTTTTGCATCTGGAAATGCATGTGCATTCAGTAAATGTTTCCAGTAACTGGTGAATAAAATTCCAGCTCTCCAGATCATTACTGCAGCAGAATCTGCAGGGCTTAGAAACACACCAATTTCTGAACCCTCTTCTAAAACCAACTTTGATGTCAGAAAAAAAAGTCAGACATTTTTTCTTTATCTCAACTCAGTTTATCCTGATCAGCACCTCAGCCATCTTCTTTTTATTGTAGTTATTTGACATCCATCATTATTAGTGCACACTGTCTGCGCTAATAAGATCTGGCTCAAAGGAAGATCTGGAGCAAAGCACTAAAAATCATTATGGTGAATGTTTGTGTAACTCCAGAAGATGTTATGATTTTAAAGACTGGACCTAATAGGTCAAAAAAATAAGAATGCTGCTTCACTGTATACATAAGGAGTTATATTAGTGTGTGGAGAATCAAGCTCTGCGATCAAGCTATTTCCTGATATGCATCTCTTCATAGCACATCACATGAGTATGCTTTAACAGGATAAACCGAAGCAAAATAAATACCTGATTTTTCCTTTTTGGGTTTTGAGAGAAACAGGAAATACAAAAGGAAATGAATATAGCCAGCACTCCTGGGTAATAATTATCATCGGAGTTTGAAAACCAGTCACACAGAGAAGAATATATACACAGTCAGAGACTGCAGTGACCTCCCACACTGTGAAGTTCTTTAGAATTACTGAAATTATAAACAAAGTAAAAGCTCTTCTTTTCCAAACTGCCGCCTCAGTGTTACTTGTTTCCACATTCTGGCTTCTGTCACTGCATCCCACACTCCCTGTTGCTAAGTGCTTTAAGCCTCTGCAATATGTTCCAGCAGCAACCTGTTTCTCTCAGATCTCTAGATGCGCTATCATCTGAGAGCAGAATGCCTAGGTTTATCTGACATGGCAAGAAAAAAAGATTAAACTATATAAATTACATGAGAATTTTCCATAAGAAAAAATGCCTTTGTAATTTTGCACGCCCTTTCATAACATTTTGTTAGAACATGTTTTCAGTTCACAGTAGGATGTGTGAAGGATGGGGGCACGTTATGGCTCCTGGGAGCCGCTGTAAGTAAATCTTGACTGTAAGCGACAATAGCAGCACAGAGCATGGAGGTACTTGGGTAAGCTTAGATCAGTGTTGTCACTGAGCTATGCAAATAAATGGAAATCATAGGAAAAGTGAAAAGAAAAAAAGACAATACAACAGTTAAGAATTTATATAATTTTGTGACTATATTAGTAAGTATTGACTGTTGCATCTATTCATCATTCTGGATTAAACACTGTTTGGTTACTTCTACCTTCTAGCAGGCACATATGTTATTGTCACAGTTTTCAGCCGAAAAAGAAAAAGAGTGTATTTTTAAATGGGCTTGATTTCTCCTGGTTCCTAGGCCTCTCTTTTGCCTCCAGACATGTTCTTTTAATAACTGCATGCCAATGAGACATATCTTGACTCTGTCTTCATTCCCCCAGTTAGTCTGGGCCTGAAATTAAACCTGATAACCAGTTTTGCCCTTAATCAGAACCCAGGATAAGGTGTTCTGTTGGGTGACATCTAAAAAAGCCTCTGTGGAGAGAGAAACAACAACATAACAATATTAGGTGCCAGAGAAAAAACAGGTGCCTTACAGCAGCCACAGGAGGGCAAAAAGGAGAGGCAAAGCAGTAAACGGGCTGGTAAAATTAGGGTCATCTGGAGCGGTTCAGCTTGTCTGTGGACATGGTAGAAAAGCAGCGCCCAACACAGCAACTACAGATCTGCATGACGTGACACCAGTAATTAGATTTTCAAGATTTTTCTATGTAGAAAGAATGAGAAAAAAACCAAACCAAACCAAACCAAATGGGGCAGTGGCCAAAACAGATTTGAATTCATCTTACAATGGCCAAAAGCAAAAAGAGCTTGTGTAGGTCACTGGCTAGAAGGCAATTAAAACCAAAACATAAAACCAGACAGCAGGTTACATCTTTGCTAATATGTGTTTATGAAGGCTGAGGAATAACGCAGGTAGAAGTGACCTGTATGAGGTCAATATAGGAAGCACTGAGACATGCTGTACCGCAGTCATGTTCCTGCTCAATTGCAGAAAGACAACTCTCACACTCCCTTTAACAACGACAAATATCTCTTTAAGGGTAGCATATACAGATGCAGTGTATTCCCTGAACTCTATTCTTGTTATGTTACTAAGATACAACTGTTTCTATGGAGAGCTTTATTGGTGGGCAAAACAAACTGTTTTGATGAATTATAAAAAAGGTAAATAAATTTTTAAAACAAAGTGTTGCCTGAGCATGCTAATGATATGAAATCATGCTAAAACAGAATTTCAAGTACACAGTTCCCTCCTCTTTTTTATTGTTTTTCTTTTTAATTTCTAGTAGACATTTATCTTAATTCCTGTATGGTCTACAGACAGATATAAATCGATATCTGTCCTGCAAAATACTTGACTAACTGTAACAGCCACCTATGCAGTGGCTACAAAAGCTCCAACTGAATATTTGTTTGTTTTTAAAAGCCAAGAATAATTACACAGCAATTTATTGTGGATTATAAGTATCTACATGACCATGAATATGCCATGTTGTGAAGTGAAAGAAAAGCTTTGAAATAAGAATGGTAAAGGCAAAGAAGAAGAGAACAAATAAGTATGTTAAATAGAGCTCAGCACTTAATTTTAACATGCTTCTGTGGTAACAGCTAGACTATACACATGACAAGTAATAGATTTGTGGGGGTTTGTGGCATTCCTGCTTCTTTTTTGTTTATAGCTCTAATTATTTCATACTGTGCTGAAACAGACCTAGAAAAATGCCATGCTTGACTTAGAGAACAGTTTAGCTGATCAATCAACAATTTGGCAAAGTAAGCAATAAGAAGCTATACAAAAAGAAAAAAAGAACTCAGTAGGGAATACTACAATTAAACCAATTGGAATTTACATGTGACATCTTCTTTTTCTGTCTTTACAGCTTTAAAAATTATTCATCTCATCTGAAGATGCACCTTGATATTTTCAGTGTCAGAAGTATTAACCAAGTGTCCTTTTTCTGGGGTTCCTCATAGGAAAGCCAGCCCAAGACAAAAATTCAACCTTACATGCACATGCAGAAACGTGACGTTTCTCACTGGCACCTAAGAAGAAACATTTTTTCCATAAGCACAGAAGCTGCCATATATACCCTTCTGGTTTTATGCCACCCTTTTTCTGTCTCACCTACTTGCAGTCTTTCAAATCTAGCACCAACTTATGAACATACACATGGCTGCCTAAAGCAGGAGGATCCACAGGACAACAAAAATTAGTTGAGAAGCCTGACTGATCTGGCTGTGCTTATTTAAGAAGGAATTACAGACTACACCACTTTGTCCCTCGCATCTGCCAGAAGGTACTGTCCTTGTAGGAGTTGTGGCAGAGGAAACTACAGGCATCTGACTCACCTGCCTCAATGTCCTCACTGGTGGTTAAAGCTAATTGCCACGCTATACAGGGAAACAGGTATGATTCCTGTCTCCTCTCCCTCAGGGTGTAACAACTATTAGCAGAAGGGTAGGCCAACTAGCTGGTGCAGTAATGCCTTAAAAAGTAACATCTTAATTCCACCTATCTACCTAGCATAGTTAGTGTTGATAAGATTACAAGATAGTAAAAGCTTTTGGCCTAGACTGCCAGGTAAAGTAAAGCCCTACATCTACATAGCACCTAATTTCCTGCATTCTTTTTTCATATCTTCTCGCATTCTCTTTCATCCATCCCAGCTTTCCTCCTGTCCCACTTCTCTTTCCTTAGTGCTTGCTTTGCATAGACTGTCTCTCAGTGACATCTCAAAAGCTACCATTATAAATTTAAAAGCAATCCTGACAGGCAGCTGCCAGTGCAAAAGCTCAAAAATATAGTTGATGTTAGCATAGAATACATAAGGAATATTCTGCACATCAACAACACCTCATACAACCTTGACCTTTCTATGATTCTATGATTTTATGACCTGTGGTGCACAGAGCAATGTGTGAAGCACTCAGATTTCCTTTATTTCATTTAATCTCCAACATCCACTATGCAAACTGGTTCCATTTTCATGTGCCCTTTCTTACACTGTTAGTATTCTCTACATTGGATTTTAGCTCTGGTCCCATCTACTATCTATTCCTGTGTCTCTCCACACCTTCCTCTCTAGCCTTGAAAACATAAATTTGAGAATTATCTGGTTTCACCTTTGCTGGAACAGATACCATCTTTGCTAGAACAAACTTCATTTTTATGTAAAAGGATTACAGAAAAATAACCAGCTGTCATGATTGAAAGCAATTTCACTTAAGTCCTAAAACTCTCTGGAGAGAGCAACCATTACAATAAGGAAAATACCATAAGTGTGACACCTATAATCTTGTAACAGCAGGAGCCTGTGTATTTTGTGCTTTATTTTCAAATCCACTAAGTACTTTGAATTGGCAGTCGCACAAATATTCTGAGACTCACTGGTGGCATTTCTTATCAATTCAGTGAGTAATGACTGCAAATTCCTATGCAGCAATTTACTTGCAATGAAGAAGAGATGCTTGTTGTTCTGTCCAAGACACTGAACCTGCATGAAAGAATCAGAGGAAAAGAATAGGAGCCTCTTCCCCTGCCATTTCCGATCTCTCTTTCACAAAGAGAAAAGCGTATCCCTGAATGGTACTTGAAAAGGAGCAGCAGCAGATGTGTGCATACACAAGTGACCTGCTTTCACTGCCTGCAGACCTTCACTGTTTCTCTCAAATTCTTTTAATCTGTTTTAGTCTCCAACACATAATGTAAACAAAATATCAAAAAAATCTCTCTTTCACTAGGCTAGTTTCACAGTGAAACTATAGTCTACTGCAGAAAGCTCATTTTTAGACAATCTACAGAAAGTACCTCACCATTTCCTATCTGACTATGATAACTGTACTGGGTTGGGGTAGGCCTAATATCTTTGGTTTTGAAAAGCAGGATGTCCTCCCTTTCAGAGCAGCAGCAGAGAAATAAAGAAGTGTCGAGCCATTTGTTCGCAAACCTGGGCAGAAATGTACAGAAAGACTCCGTGCTATTAACTTCCTTCTAAAAGGATTAACCTGACTCTTGCTGAAGTCAATGGAGAATTTATTTATACAAGAAATGAAGCAATCAAACTAGATTTCCCACTAAACCAATGATACATATCCTGAAAATATGCACAACCAGTAGACACTTTGTATGTCCAAGCCTCAGAAATGCTGGACATACATAAAAGCATCAACTAAGACACTGTAAAGACATAAATTCTTATCTACATGAATGATAAAATAATATTCAAAATTTAGTGATACAATGTGTAGGGAAGCGAGAAATAATATTAGAGTAGCATTTTGATGTTATGAAGTTACAAATGGGAACTGAAAGGTTAAGCAACATACAGAAACAGGAAGAAGAAACGGGCGACAATAGTATGTCATACGTATATGTCATCTGATATATAATAAATATTTATATGCTATAAAATGACAGAGAGAGAAAGGAAAAGCACAAGATTACACAGTAATGGTACTTTCTCCAGCAGTTAATCAGTCTCCAAACACCAGTGTAACTACACAAATGCAAATCTCAAGTGCAGATAACGAACACCCCCCTATTTGCACTTTGGGAACTCTTTCTGCTTGCCAAACAAGCAAGGTCAACAAGAACAAATAGCTGCATTCCCTGTTTCTATTTGAAATATACAGTGCAACTAAGTCAGTGACCAGCTATCAGTTACTCAATGCATGGCTATAGTTCATGTTAGGAGAAGTAGCATACCGCTTTTTGTTTCTTGCAAGAGTGACCTTCTTGTTACTACTTCCTGCTTCCACTCATTCAAAGAGAAAGGGGTTTGCTCCTGCAGTGACATTAAGAGAATTTATTTTTTTTTTTTTTAGCCTAAGGGCCTCAGGAATTTCTACTAAATCCAAGCAACCTGAAAAATTCTTTATATGAACACCAGCCTGGTATAAGAAAGCAAGAAAGTATCTTAATTTGATTATTTTAAATGGATTGGAGTTTGGTGTAGGTGGTAGATGACCATCACAGAACGGAGTGCTACACAGACTAGTACATAAATAGCTTGTGCTGTAAGCAGAACAAAAGCTCTGTTTCTGCTCTCAGAGCAGATACAATTAGTTAGAGGATATTGCATTCTTCAGAAATTTTTGGCATCCAATAGAAAAATAAATGCGTTTCAAAACAAAATATTGCATTTTAAAAACACTTCCCCTTTTAATTACCTGCCAAGACTTTGACTTTCCTCTGCAAAGGAATACATCCCTTGTAGTGGGGCACATTGCTTTCCCACATTGCAGCCTGGTTGAGCAGTTGCTGACTCTGGCTGCTGTGACACAGAATTATGAACTTGGATCTTGGCAGGAAAGTAACTGCTTTCCACATGCATTGTGTTAAAAGTATATACATTCCTGAAAGATTTCCATCTACCATTATATGAACTTCACCAATCTAACTTCTATACTTTTACTGTCACAAAATAACTATGTCTTTCTGTTCAATAAATGCAGAGGCAAAGTCAGTGTATTCATATTCAAAGCAGGAAATCTTGGTCCCCTGACAGCACTGTATTCCTACTACATGGCTGATGTAGATTTCATCAGATTGTCCAGTGGCAATAACTCATTCCATGTAACCTGGGCATACTCCGTTTTCGCTGGCTTAGAGAGCAAACCTACTGCACTCAGCAGCCAATATATCTTAAAAATAGTTTAAAATATTAATAATCATGGCTAGCTAGACGGAAGTGTGATTGATTGCTACGTATTCCACTAAATAATAAAACAAATCAATAGCTATAGTAATAAAACCAGACTCATGGGATAAATTAATCAAAATTGGTGCTTATGTTTCAAACTTATGTCTGTCACTCTGTCCTGCTTCTGCGCTGTCTTTTACCCAGATGTGGCAAATACAAAGGCCAAATGGGTATCAAGTGTTACAGTATTATCAAATGTTTTCCCTCTTAACAACTCACTATTCTCCCCATTAAAGATGGAAAAACTTAAAAGTACTCTTATTGCACTGCAGTCAGTGTTGACCCCTTATTTCTTGGGCAGCTCATCCTAACTGTCCATATTTTAGTTTCTTCTTTCGTCATGATTACTTTTCCTATCATAACAGAAGTATCAATGGCAGACATGAATATGTGTAAACCAAGCATATTTTACTGCTATTTTTAATACTTCAAGCTTCATAAACTTCCAACTCACCTTCTCTCTATACCTAATTTATGGAACATAATTTACTTGGATGTGCTGTAATAAATGTGCTCACTGCTCCACCATCTCAAGAACTTGTTTTACAAATCATGTATGTAATAACAAAGTTGCACACAATCATTTATAATGATATTACTTACCCAAAAAAGCCTTCAAATTGAATAAGATAAAACAAAACACACATCATCTTGTTAGCATTCAAAGATCAGAACTGGTAGGTCTAGCAAGAACTGGTAGGTGCTGAGCTTTAAAGGAGATCAGTAAGGGATTTCTTTGCATTACCAGGAGGTTCAAAGCTGGAGTGTCTACTTTCTGTGTGCTATTAGAAATCCCACAAGTTTTGCAAAAGTAGTATGTAGCTATCCTGTGTCTCAGAAGCATTCAGAAAGACCTCAGTAATCACTTTTTGTCTCTATAAACAGTATGTTTGGTTTTGAGTCATATTTACTCATTTTCATTCTAAACTGATTTCAACAAAAGACTACATCAGCATGACCAAAATGAATTTCCATGTCTGTAAGAAGTGGTTTCGTGCTTGCACTCCTTTTTTAGGCAACAGCAAGTGATTTGTGTTTACTTTTCTGTTTGCTTGTGCTGCTGGAATGGTGCAATGGAGCTGGAAGAAGGGAAATTTTCAGCTGGCACTGCTCCTGCAAAGGCAGCACCTACTTGGCCCTACTGCAGATGAGGACTGGCTAGAATAAGCTGCACGCACAGTTCCTCAAGACCAGAAGCTTGTTGCTGTTGCTATAAATTAAAACACACTCTGGTCTCCACCCAGACAAAGCATAGCACAGACCCACCTGCAGAATGGTGGAGCTTGGGCCTCCCTCAAGCAAATACAGGAGTGTGGTGAAGCAAAAGACTTGAAAGACCTGTTAAGTTCCTCTTTAGGAGTCCATTACATAGGCTGGCATATTCAGCTAGTAGCCCTGCTTTGCATGATGATGGGGAGACCCATATGGACGGGCAGTTATGATATTGAACTTCAGCTGACAAACTGAGTGCGAGCGAGCAGGCAGGGAGGAGCCATGTCCAAAAGGAAAAAAAAAAAAAAAAAAACCCCAAAAAAAACAAACAAAAAAGAACCGATTTGCCAAATTCTGGCCTAAGTGTATTTTTGGCTGGTACCTGAAGTTCTAACTCAGGTCACTAAAACCACTTAACATTCGGCCTTCCTGTTGTATTTTGCCCTTTGTGTGGTGGAAATATGAAAACAAAGATAGTGCAGAATAACTGGCTCCTAATACTAGCTTTTAGCATTTCTTTTCTTTTTCCAGTAACACACAATGGCTAATAAATTTATGGGTGAAAGAGGCTGAGAAGCAAGAGAACACAAACCAGATCACTGTGAGAGGAGAAGGATTCTAAGCACAGGAAGGAAGCATGGTTGCGCCGGCAGAGCCATCACAGAAGCGGGATGGTACACAGGGTGAATGCAGCAGATAAAGAAAGAAAACACGGGAAGAGTAAACATGGAAGGGATGAGTTAGAAATCGATCTCTAAAGCCGCAGCTTCCCTTAGCTTCAGTTACTGACGTGACACCCGGAGGGTGGGGGAGAGCAGACGTATGCTACCTCACAGATCAGCTAAATCACCAACAAACCCAAGAGGAAACACTGCCAGGGGCCGCAACACGTGAGGCGAACAAAACTCCCCCTCCCACAGTGCTCTCCCCGAAACCGCCCAGGGAAACCCCTCAGACAACCCCGGCGGGCAGGGCCTCGGGGCGGCCTCCGCTGAACAGACCCTCTTCCTCCGGTGAGAGGCGGCGGCGGCTACGAAGGGCCGCTGAGGAGGGAGCAGCAGCGCCTCCCTCGGCTCGGCTCAGCTCAGCTCCCCCTCAGCGGGGCGGGCAGTCCAAGGAAGGGCTGCGACACGAGTCCCCCCGCCGTCGCCAGAGGCATTCCCCACGGCGCTGGCTCCACACTCCGCCTTCAACTCCCCCCGCAGACGCGGGCTCAGGCTCAGGCTCAGGCTCAGGTTGTGCCGGGGCCGCTGCGGCCGCTAGGTGTCGCGGGTGCCCGGGCCTCCCCGCCGGCCCCTCCTGCTCTCCGGCGGGGCTGGCTCAGTGCGAGCCTCCGCGCTACGAACGGGCGGAGGCGTCAGCCCGCGGCGGAGACGCGCAGCGCGGCCCGGGTTGGCTCGGCCCGGCCTGGCCTGGCCTTTCCTCGCGCATCTCCGCAGCCCGGCTCGGCTGACGTGAGACACCCCGGGCCGCTCTGAGCGCCGCCAGCGGCTCCTGAGCCCGGTCTCCGGCCGCTTTCCGTCGGCGGGGAGCCGCGGCAAGGCGAAGGCTGCGGCGGCGGGGGGAGCAGCCATGTTGGAGCGGGGAATAAAGTGACTTTCCTCGGGAGCGAGCGCGGCCGGCGGCCCGGCGGAGGCTCTCGGGGCAGCGGGGGGGGGCTCGGCTCCCTGCGGCCGGATACCGCTCCTGGGCGGAGGAGGAGGCGAAGAGAAGGGGAGAGGAACCGCCCCCGGACCCACGGAGCTCCGGCGCTGCTGGTGAGTTGTAGCTCATTGTCTCCCAGCTCCGGGGTGCGGGTCTGGCCCGCAGGTGGGGGGCCTCGGGGTGCGAGTGCGTGGGACTCCGCGTTGGTGTGAGGTGAACCGCTGTACCGGGGGCAGGGTGATGGGAGCTGGGGCGGGAGGCGCCCTGCTGGAGGGCCGGGGGGTACCAGGGGAGACCTCTGGGAGAGGGGGTCGGGGCTGGCTGGGCCGCTCTGCCCCCCCCGGCTGGGCTGTGGGGGATTTCCGTTGCCCGGTGGCGGCTGGGAGCGGCTCCGCCGGACTGGTGCTGCTGCCGGGATCAGCTCCGGGGGACTGAGCTCGGCCTGCGGGGAGAGCCGAGGGAAGCCAGGTCCGAGGCGTGAGCAGGGGCTGGTAGCCGGTGAGCACCGCGGGGTTTTTTGGAGATCCAGTGTCGGTAATCGTCCTTTCCCCACTGCCTCCTCCCCTTCAAACGAGGCTGCTTTCTCCTGACAGCTCTTCTCCTCGCAGCCTCCGCAAGTATGACACATTAGCTCTTATCGCAGGTCTCCCCTCCTCCCCCCGCAAACCCACAATGTGTAGGTTTCTGTGCGTGGCATAAGAGTTTTTGTGTCCCGAGCTTCGAATTCGTAGATGACAGGATACGTGAACATTTGCTGACCCTGAACTTCTGTGAACTCCTCTCCTCCCTCCCCTTCCTCTCTCAGATATGTAATGGCTTGAGTCCAGTGAGAGGAAAATGGTTCTCTCCTAAGGACAGGGGGAATTAGGTGGCATTTGGTATACTTTCTATTTCATGAAAACTTAGGGCGCCCACCAGTTCCAGTACCGTGTTCAGAGGAGTGGATTAGCTGCTGCGTTAGAAGAATGCTGACCTTGATCCCCTTTGTCTTTACTGAAACAGTTTCAGCAGCTGGTTGGCGTTGTTCTAAACTCCTTGCCTGTCTCTGGCACTTCGCTAGTGATGGTAACAGTATTATGGGTGTTGTAAGGGAAACAGGGCTGAGGTATATCATAATCCAAACTTAGTAATTTAAAAAGCATCAATTAAATTTTAATTTTTTTTTTTTTAATTTTGGTGAATATGCGTTTTCTTTTTTGTAATTTAACAGTTCAGTAGCAATTTTCTCGTAGCTATCATGGCATAGATATGAGAAGAGAAAGTCTGGTTTGTCATTCTTCCATTCCCCCCATTCTACCTCCTTTTTTAATTGTATTAATTGAACTGGAAACTAGATAACCAAAGGTTAAATACTTGGAAGATGTGGGTCAGAATAATATATTTGTGAAATAAGACTTGGTACCAAATTCAGTTTGTTTTCTTGTTAGAATTGGGTAAAAGTGAAGTAGGTGATCTGGTATTCTAAGTACTTAAGATGTTAAATTGCCGTATTGCTTGTTGTAGAAATTCTGTATCCTGTTATGTAGCTCTTGTTATTTATATCTGCACTTAAGTAAATGATGTGAAACTTATTTTAAGTAATTAACACAGAAGTAACAGATCTGAAAACATAAAAACGTACATTTGAAACGCATAGTGAAAAATTTCCTTAAAAATCATTTATACTTGAAAGAACAAACTGAATTTACTTCTCCAACATAGAGAAACCATTATAATGTTAACTTGACATTAAAAGGATCACTTAAATTTGAAAGATGAAAGCATCTTCATGGTATTATTTAAATACTGCTTTGACTGTAATGAGTCTTTAGGAAGGATCTTTAAGAAGGATAATGCAGTGAAGTTCATACTTCACATTTGCATGTTGTGTGGTGTACCCTGTCTTTACCCAGGCTAGAGCTCTACACAGATCAGTAGGTGGGGTCTGCCTACATGTATACTGAAGAGTGTGCAATTTGGAGCCTGTGTTATCTGATTAAAATTACAGTTTGAAAATGGCAAGTCATTTATTTTAAGCTTGGCTGAGGATGTAGTGCATTAATAGATTTTTTTTTTTTTTAATGTGTAAAATGCCACTAACGTGTGGTGAAATACTTGATTTATAATTCCAAATATAATTAGATTGAGAATAACTGAAAACTAGAACAGGGCTGTGGTTTTCCCCAGAATGGCTCTGGCTTCAATTTCAGTCTAACACTGCAGTGTGAAAATATGATACAACATGATACAGCTTATGACATGGATGTTAAGATGTGCTTTGTGCCTGTGTTATTTTTACAATGTGGAGCTCTTACAGTAAAACTGTGCAGAATGTTTTTGGATGGCTTACTAACATACAAAGTCTTCCTCTTTCTTAAATGCTTATGTGCCATTGGAAAAAAATAAGACTGTTTCACTAGTCTTAAGTTTTGGTTCAGTGCTATATATTTGAGCAATTGCACCTAAAAACTGCTATTAGGAAAGTCTTTGTTGGAGGCTGATTCCATGAGCAGTCTGCATTAAAACCTTTCCAGGAATTTGCTCTTTACCCTCTTCTTACATTTAATGGAAGCTGTTGATATTTCACATAATAATCAGCTTTTATTTGTTGGCCTAAGGTTGTGTCTTTATTGAATGCATAATCTAATGTGCTGTGAAAATGGACTAGATCATGTCTAAAAATCAAGCTGAATAATAGCAAAGCTTTTCTAGCATAAACTCTCCATTTGTGAACTAAATGTTGCTTATAGTTCTTAAGTTATGGGCATCTTCAGCTCTTAGCTGCGTGCTTTTCTATACCTGCTTTTTTATTTTTTACAGCAAGCTCTGAATTTGTATCAGATACAGTGGCTGGATACCAGTCTAATCAGTGGGAATTTGATATAAACCAGTACTCAACCACTTTAGCATGTAAAAATGCTTTTAAAATGCTAAATGTTTCCCTGGCAGTTATGCTTGAGAGCTAAAGAACAGACTAAACCAGTGTATTGCTAGTGATCATTGTCTTTTTTGCAATGCACATAACTGTCGCTATGGATTTTTCCTTCTGCATGGAAGAACTGTTTTTTTTTTGGTTTTTTTTTTTTTCCCTGTTCACGTGCTGATGTAGAGATTATCTTACTTGGATGTTAGAGGTAAAAGCATTTTATATTTATATATTTTGATCAATAGACAGTAATTTTCATTTACTTTTTAAAAACCTTTAAAAATTCTAAGTCTGGGGGATTTTTTATAAACATATTAAATGTTTTATATCCTGCTGTAGATACCTCCCAGGGCCTAGGAATGCTTCTTCCCATGAAGCAGGGGAAAACAGATACTGCTTCCTCCAGAAATATCAGATGACCAGAAATGCGCACTAATGGTGTGAGATGTTTTCTTTTTCGCGTGTGTTTTGTGAAGTGTCATGGAGCACTCTTGACAGCCTCTTTCTGAAAAGTGGGAGTTAATGCTTGTTCAGGTGAATGACTACTTATGATTCTGTATTGAATACAAATCCAACACGTGCACTCTTAACTGACCTGATGGATCGGCAATTCTTCCACAGTTGTAATGATTTCCTGAATTCCTTTTAGTTGTGATGTCAACTTCAGAGTTCAGTAGAATTGGCAATTAGAACATCTACAAACAGCAATTCAAACCTTGAGCATTTAACCACTGATGTTGATAGTCACAAGGAATAAACAAAACTGGAACTCGAGCTAGTTTGCAAACTTGGAGTGTAAGAGCATAGATGTATAGATCGGGTAATTTGCATCAGACCAGCTTTTCATACATCCATCAGTCCTTGGATAATAAGGCATTTGCCACTTGGAGATCATTATACTCTGTAACTGTAGACACACTGATACTGGAAATCATTGAAAATGTGTTTTACTGGCATGTTTGGGCTTTTGTGGTCTAGTGCCTGTTTTTAAAGAATTAGAAATGTCCTTCAGGAGGGAACATCAGGTTATCGGGAGTGCTATATATAAGCATGAATGTTGGAGAAAAAAGAAACGTGTGAGTAGCATTGTCAAAAAATGCAGCAGCAGAAGAAATAACTGTCAAATCGTGTTAATTTTTCATGTGAGGGGGCAGATTTAGACGTAATGGTTTTAAGAACAGAGAAAATACTAACTTCATAATGTTTTTAAATAAACACCCAAAGGCTTTGAATTTCAGGCCAATTTTCAGCTTTTTTCTGTAATGCCTGGAGAATACAGTAAGCTTAAGAACAGTTTTATCCTAGGTTTTGATTGGGACCTTTTTTTTTTGTTTTTTTCTTCCCTTATTTTTTTATTTATCTTTTCTGGAACAAATAGTTATGCATATATTATGATGAACAAGGCTGTGTTATACCAGAACAACCTACCAATGTGTCTTTCATTTACATTCCTAGCTACAGTTCTTGCCTGACTTGGTATTTTGATCTTGCTAAGTATCTTGCCTAAGTGAATGTTACTCTGTGCCCTCTCATCATATGTTAATTATAATCTGTACCTCTTAATTGTACTCCCTTCTCTGACTGCTGCTGTTTTCAAGGCTTGCTAGAGTTGCATGATGGTCTCTGATTTTTAACATCTGTGCATTGTCAGCCTCACTGAGGGTACTTGCATGCTTTCAGTTTGTGTTAAAGTTGTCAGGATCAAGACTTTGTGCTCAGTGGATTAGGGCATTTTGCCGGCATGTAGCTGTACTGATATGCTTATGTCACAATAAACTGGCATGAACTCCATAGTCTTCTTTCAGAAATGTCTCTTTCCAGGTGTTTCTGACTTCCTACTTTTACCTTACCTATAGGAAAGTATATTAATTTATGTGCACTGTGTTCCAGTATATGTAAGACTTTCTTTATGCAAAAGTCATTAAAGGTGACATTTAATGTGGCATACAGTAATGGGTGCTAACTGGTGTTCACTAAAGTAAAGATCATTGGAAAATACGGATTACTGAGAATCATTGAAGAATATTACTTATTAGTAAACCCATTGTCCTGTATCTGAGAAAAAAAATGGGTTCCAAAGTTACAGTGGCCTATAGGATTAAAGAAGCCAATTTTTTTCAATTTAAGAAGTTGAAACTAAGTTAATATGATTGATAGGGGAAGCTAAAGATTGAGGAAAACACATGCTGTCACAGACTATGACAATAAGACAAGATGTGTTTTAAGTGGAAAAGGAATTCTAATAGAGCCATTAGCCTGTTACATTCATTAAAGAACATGTTAGAATTTGGTGATATTCAGAAGAGGCTGATGTTCATTATGTACTTCTCTATTCAGAAGTAAGCCAGATGCTAGTCATATGTGATGCTCATGAGACTCTTTGTAAGGGAACCTGAGGGTGTTAAACACTGAAATTGTATGGTAGGAAGTGTCAGAGTTGGTAGGGTGCTTTTTGGATTGTTGATGCTGATGGAGTTTTTTAGTATGTCTTAGAACAGTGAGGAATAATTTGATTTTAGCACAATTTAAGGTTTCTTTCCATGGTTTTGCAGTTATTAATATACATAGAAACAGGCATGAGAGAGCAAGATTCTGAAAGCAATAACTGTTGTTCAGCATATATTTATAGAAGACTGATCTTACGAAATAAACTTATGGGTTCTCTTGATAATGTTAAAAAAAAATTGTGGGTATAATGATGTTGCAGATAGGCTTCTCTGAAACCTTTTACTTGGCTGTTATATGACATTTTGATTAAAGAACTAAAATGGTAGATCAAGTGTCTACATATGAAATGGTTTAAAACCTGGCAGATAATATGAATCAAGTGGTTAACTATAAATAGTTGCTGTTACGTAACTTGAGTGTGATGAGGGCTTCTCATCATTGAAGTATATTCATGAAGGGGCACTGAGAAACCTGTGGCATTTTCACTAGTGAAGTGAAAGCCACTGGAAGTTGCTGATCATTTCTGTAGCTCGCAGAAAATTAGGAAAACAATAGATACTGCAGGACGGGTCATTAGCGCAGGTGGATGCTTGGAAAAATGGCAGTTTTGATGTGGCATTTTATGTCACACTTTACAAGGTTGAATACAGCATATTAACCTTTTTAAATAATTAATGATATTCTGTAATTAAACATAAGCAGCTAATAATACTAGCTTTTAGTTTGGGAATTTATTTTTTAAAGCTTTGGAGTAGTTTCTCATGTATAATACAGAACAGATACCAAGTGTTGATTGTATTTGATATGTGGGTTTTAGGGATAGCTTTTCTTTTAAAAATATAATATAATTAATAATTTATTAGTGATAAACAGAAGGAGAATCAGTTATGAAGTAATAGATTACATTTTATTATATTTCCACCAGTTTTCTGTATATCTCGACACAAAGTTTAATTTCTAAATGTAGAATTCATAAACATTATGTGTAGGCTCAAAAAGTTGTGATCATATGTATATGTTAAACTGGGGAAAATGAAAAGCCATTTTTTTCAGTTTGGCCTTAGTTTATTGCCAGAGCTGCTTCCTCTGATCTTTCTCTTTTCCTCAGATCTGTTTGTCATAAACAGCAGTAGAGTATTTACATATGCAGGGAGCTTCTTTCCCTCTTAACTACTGTTCAGTCTGAAAGCTTCATCGTAAATATCTTACTAAATTGTTTAAGTGTCTGCTTGTAAAATGTTAAACTATTTCACAATTCACCTTATTTATGTTTGCTCTGAAAACTAAATATGAAACTTAAGTCTTCCAGTATGACCATCAGAGATTAAGATTGGGCTGGTGCTGCCTGTGAATAACTTTGCTGCTCCATGAAGGGTTCAAACTGGTGTAACTTCTGCGCTGTTGCTTAAAGCCCTGTAGCAGCAGGTGTCTTATGACCATTTGACTATGTGAGGGAACTGATGAAGGTTACTGATGAAGGTTATAATGGGCATTTTTGTTCTACTTTACTTTCATTTTTATGTGTGAATAATAGTTACTTTCTGTGCAATCAATGGAAAAACAATAGTTTGTAATTATTTATTTTTTTGAAGTATCCTGAGCAGATGGGCGTGGAAACTTCCTGTTGCACGGAGAGGAAAGGAGGTCCTCGACTGCTAAATATATCAGACATATATGCTGTACTCAAGTCTTTAAAAAATGATGTGTAAAGCTGAAGCTTGTAAACTTTTTTTGGTACTGAATAAGAGGGGACAGTGGGAAAATAATAATATATCTTATAAAATACTTTCTTAAGTATGGATAGGTCTTTGAGGTTGGAGTTATGAAAGGAAATGGGATTTTTGGTCTGGAAATTGGTAGTGTTTGAGGAAAGAAATGTAAGGAAACTGAAGATAGTATTTTTTTCTTTAAAATAATATCAGAAAACTGAACTACATGACTGAAGTAGGGCTGTGGTAGGAGTTGAAAAAAATTTGGAATAGGCAACAACAAAAAACCCTTTTTTTTTTTTTTAATAACTACAGTGGTCATATTTTGAAGGAACCCTGTTAAAGGAGTTGTGCAAGGTCCTTCTTCTGAAGTAGTAATCACCTCTAGAGAGACAAGATGAGATCTTTGGCTTCATTGAAACTGCAGTTTGGATTTAAATCAGGAAATGTACACTGGGTGTTCCTGAGAATAGTGTCCTGAACAATACTCAAGTAAAACAATTTCAAAGGCAATTCCAAAAGTTGTAAGATTCTCCATAGTACTTCATCTTTGTTAACAGGATTCAGTAAGTTATGGCAAAGAAGCAAAATATTTTAAAGCTTATTCTGTTTGCCTTTAGGATTAAACAAGATAAACAGCTTACAGTGTTCCCATTTGCACTAGTCACAGTATTTTTAAACCTGCTACTTGTAATTCTGGGTTGTTTATCAGGGAATGCAGTTAACATAAATGTTTTATTGTGGCTTGTTCCTGATATATCTCAATATAATTCTCAAAAGTAAAATGTTTGCTCCATAAGCCAAAAAAATAGCTTTGAAATGTATTTAGGCAGAAGCAGCCTTTTGTTATTAAGCATACCCTTTTGGTTTTTTTTCTGGACAGCAGAGGAACAACATAATGGTTTATGGCAATAAGTTTGCTCGGTGGGTATGTGCTTTTCTTCTTGAATTACGCAATTTTAATATTTAGGAGCAATATGAAGTGGATTATGAGCTCTAAAGAAATAAATTTGATACACTTTGCTTAAGCTTTGTTACTGCATTTTAAAATGTGTTTGGTTTTAGTTTGTATATAAAATGCAAATCCTTGAATGTTAGCAAAGTGTTCTGAAGCTGCTTCCTCTAAAATGGACCTTTTTTCTTTCCTGATGGTCTTATATAGCAGGACTTTTGGTTCCCTTGTACTTGTGAATATTTGTCATAGTGGAAGAAGTAAAAATGACTTGAAGGATTAAAGTTAAAAGTTGTTTGTCATTATTAGAAGTTATTTTGGAGATTGATGGCTAGCCAGTGATGATACCTACATTCTTTTTAAATCCTCTGTTTTCAGGAGTGGGGAGATGAAACCTGGATTTTTAAAAATTCTTTTCCAGCAAATAATTTATTCGCATCTAAAATATGGATTGTGCCACATTAACTCATTTGGGGTTTGGCCTTTGGTTTTTGGTGCTTATTTCTATAATCAGTACTGAGAAACAGGTTCAGAGGATAATCTAAAGATCTTAATATTAAACTTCTTCTCTTTCCATTGAGGGGCCCATCACAGTCATTGTTTTTGTATTACAGCATTACAGTTTGAGCTGAATTAGATGCTTGCTTCAGAATATTTTTTCTGCATTAGTAAACTGAATAGAATAGGTTTTCACTGCTAGTGGAGAGAAGAAGGAGGGCAGGAATTGAGTGGTTGATGGTGAAGAAGGAAGAAAGGGTGTCTGGGGTATGGAGCCAAGCATTTTCTTACTTGTGGTGGGGAACTGTTAATTAACCCGAAAACTGTTGCAAAACTTTATCTAAAGTGCCTCAGATGCATAAAGGTGAATAGTGTGAATTCCCCGCCCCACCCCGCTGTAATCTCTGCGACTAATTTTATTATGTAAGCAAGAAAACATGCAGATTTTTCTTTATTCTTCAGTTCTGCTTGCAGGTGCCTAGCATAAATTAAAATTCCAGTCATGTGAGTAGTAATGATAGTAAATTTTAATATCAGAATAAGTTGCTGAATGATCTGTTTTTATTTTATGTTTCATGGCAATTTAAGACTAGAGTTGTGAGGACAAATAAAAAGTACCTGGTTTTTTGTATTATGAGAACCTGCTTCTTAGATTATGTTCACTCCATGACAGAATAAGCTTAGTGAAGATCTGAGCATACACACTTGCAGTTGATGTTCATTATTGACTTTCTGATGACATTACACTGCATTTAGTTGTAAATTTACATCTTTAAATGATTGGATTGTCATGCTTGCTCTTGGTAACTGAAATTGTATCTTAATTCAGAGATTTTTTTTTTTGGCTTTGCTTGGCAGATAGGATATGAAATCTCTGGTTTTGTTTTTTGAGGATTATTTCTTTGGATTGGTTAATATTATTCGCCAAGTCTTATGCTAGTTTAGATAACCTGTTGAAGGCATTACTTTAGATATAATTGCATTTTGTGTTTTGTGTAGTGCCATTGGCCACTTTTCATGTTAGGTAGTGCATCACTAGTTAAAGAAGTCTGTAGGGACAGATTATGTCAAATTTTGATTGCTTAACTTGAGGTTTTAAGATGCTAATCTTCAGGGTGTTGGTGCTGAGAATGTCTTGAAAATCAGCCTTAACAGAGAGCTGTTAACAGAAATAATAGCCCGACAGTGTTGGAAAACCTAGTTGTATAGATTCTGGTGAAGATTTCTAAAAAACAACTGGAGGAGAAGGTGGTACACTTATAAAATACTGGTAAGCCGACTTTATACTAACACAGTATGATAGCTTTTCTGTGACTAGGTGGTAACTTGCTCTCAGTCTTTTTATACCAATGTAAATGTCCTGGGCTGTAACCTACATTAATGCTTTACGACTCAGTCTAGTTAATTGCACTGGGCCTTTTCCAGTGGTACTTCAGATAGTACTAACATATCGTATGTAACCTCTCTGCTTCCAGGCAAGCCTGAAACACACTTGGAAAACACTCCTGATGACTGTCTTCTACAGAGTATTTTCTCTTAACTGCATTGGCTATACAGATCTTCCAGTAATAGATTAGTAAAAAACAAAACAAAAAACAACAAAGGTCTTTGTCAACTAAGGAGGGAAAAAAACCTCAAACCTTTGTTGAAGCACAGGAAGCAAAATTGTTGACAGAGAAAATTCCTTTTCTGTATAGTCACTTTTATGAGAAAAGCCACACCCCACCAAAGGTAATATGTTTAACTGTTAGTGGATCCTAGTGACATAGTGGATTTTTCCCCCTATATTCAGAAGTTTAAAAGGGATAAATCAAATTACCTGAGTTAATATCCTTTCAAAGTTATTTGTGGTATTTGCCACATTATTTGTGTTGCATTCTAATTTAAGAATACTTACCTCTCTATGATGGTAAGAGGCTTTAGAAAAATAACATGTTCTGTTTTGTGCAAAAGTGGGAGGCATTTATAATGTTCCTTTCATCTTGTTTAACTCCTGCCCAAGCTCTTTAACAGTGTGTGTAAGCCTTGCTTTTTCTGCTAGGTAGTAACATTATTCCAGTTAGACTGATTTATAATGGCTTTTTATCATAAAGTCTAGGAAGCTTTTTGATTAAGCTGTCTCAAATACAGAGAAGCTGCACTCTTTTACAGCACAGGGTTGAATTTTTTTTTTTAATAATGACCCTTTTACCTTCTTAGATCAGTAGCTCTGCTATATTTTTGAACTAAGCCTTAGGGTAAGTGGTGGTTTTTGTTGGATAGCAAAGGGGACGAACTGAGGTGTTAGAGGGGAGAAAGAGTACATAGCTGGGACAAAAAGAGAGCTTTACAGGCAGGGTCATGGCTTTCTGGCGTGCTGTGTCCAGAATCAGATATTACTGGAGTGCGTTCTTGTGAAATACTAGGAATCTAGTGGGGGTTTTTATTCTGTTTTTAAGCCACAGGAAGGCCTAGGGGTTGGCTTAGGGCTGTGCTGTTTGTGCTATCAACAGTATTTTGATCTGAAAAGTCAGACATCTGTGCTTATTTAGTGCAACACAGCATATGTAAATCTGCTCTTAGATCCCTGTACTGCAGGTTTTCTTTGAGAGATGCTGTGTACAGTATTATTCACATGATACACAGTGATTATGTATTCAAAGGATAATTAAACGTTTTGAACTTTTGTAGGCCATAGGGCTGTATCCCAGTATCTTAATTAATTAATTAAAATTCCAGTCATGAAACACTGTAGATTGAATAATATAATGTTGTAGATAAGCTAGAGGTGGTTGCTGGATGGTGCTGTTCATTGCTGTCAAACCCACACTCTGCAGCATCAAAAGTGGTTTGGCTGAGGAGGTTGAATTGAGGGTAAAAAATGTTTTATGTGTCCTAATGGATTATCTTGTAGTGATACCAGTCTAATCTTATCCGTGGTTTGCAGTTTACGTGTGTTTTGTCCTTGTGTTTTTTAGTAATTTGGATGCTAACAGAAATTACTTGAATCTTAGATTATTTTTTTTATTTTATTTTTAAGAGCTCTTAGATTAATTTTTATTTTACTTGCTTATCAGATGGCAAAGCTGATATTTTTTGATGTTATTTCAAGCATCCAAGATCACCGAGTGGCAAAGTTCATCATATCTTATTCTTCGCTCAGGTTTTCCTTGCTCTTTTCTGTCTTGCTTGCCTATGTGGTGCAGAAATTTATTTACTCAAATAATTTCATGATATTACCTATCGGAATTTGTATTGCCATGATAAAGATGGCACTTGTAGCTTCTGATATGTAACTTTGCTGGCTTAATTTTTTGTTTGATTTTTTTTTTTAAATGATTCATTTTAAAAGGATACTGACATTCCAGTAAACAATAATACACTATTTAGGGGTATTCGTTTTCCTACAGTGTAACACAGTGTATAATGTGGGCTTTAATTCTTTTCATAGGTCTTGTTTGGAACTCTGCTCATGTGTATTCTTTTAATAGTATTGATGGAGGCTGGAGTCTTCATCTGAACATTATGTATTTTAAACTCAACATCTGTTATGTGTATTTCTTGCACCTTATTTAATTTCCTAGAATGGGAAGATGATGCTCCAGCTGGAGACGAGTAACAAGTGGTGTCCCTCAGGGATCGGTGTTGGGAATGGTCTTGTTCAGCATATTTGTCAGTGACATGGACAGTGGGATTGAGGGCGCCCTCAGCAAGTTTGCCAGTGACACCAAGTGTGTGGTTCAGTTGATGCTGGAGGGAAGGAATGCCATCCAGAGGGACCTTGACACACTTGTGAGGTGGGCTGATGCCAACCTGATGAAGTT